>VMOF01000002.1:40817277-41005080 GCA_011764245.1 Trialeurodes vaporariorum | reverse complement strand
AAACATTTTTCTTTTTTGAGCATGTTTACATTTTCGGGTTAATCGCAGCTTTTCGGGGTGCATACTCCACTGTGCGGCGCCTATGGGAGTTGTCCCCTTTTCATTGATCGATTTTCTACCCTGCCTGCTCCTGGATCCCAACTGCAATCCTTTAAATGCTAACGTTTCCTTTACATTTGCATATTTCTTCATAATATTTTGGAATTTCAAGTTAAAAATCGCACGTATCATGTTTGAAAAGTAAGCAATAATTTAGTTTTACCCTAAGCGCGCCTCAGCACTTTCATGTTATACTACGTTGCAATACATTAAAGGGTGAAATTAAATTTTAAATTTTAAATTCTTGTTTCTGAGACTACAGTAAAAGCTCGATGTGTCGGATCGTCTTCGGACCACGGCATTTATCCGACTTAACGAAAGTCCGACTCATGAAAATTACGTCTAAGTCGGATTTTTTTCCCAAAAAATCCGACTCAGCGCGAAGTTTCCCGAAAAAACCAGTATTTTCTTGGCTATTTCGTACCCAACACTTGTGTCAGCAACTCGGATGCGGGAAAAGAGGTTTTGCCGCTTAACTAAACAAACTCCCGAGGGGTGTCTTATCAATTTTACCGCGAAGCAATAGAGATTCTTCGTTGCGACACGATGACTGCCGCGGGCCGCCTGCCGCTGAACCGGCGCCACGAGCACGACAGCGGCTCGCGGCTGAAGGTGGAAACACACAAAGAGCTCCCGGCACCGGACCGCCCGGCACAGACCGCGCCCGGCCACGGCGTTCTGCTTTGCTTACCGCGAAAACTAATGCAACGCAACACACTGAGAATTGACCGGCCCGACCAGCGCGGAGCCGCTGGCCGGTGCCGGGAGGTGGAATGCTCAAGAGGGCATTCGACCGGCATTCTGGACCTCCCGTCTCATCTCATCAAACATCAGTTCCAAACTTCTGCGCTAATTTTTAGGCGATGTCAATGGTAATATTCAAAAATAAAAATGATGATCACATGAACAATTAACTTGAATAATTTTCTTTGGAAAAATAAAAATAAAAATGAGAAAATAATGAGAAAACTGACCAAAAAAAACGTAAATTTTATTAAAAAAAAAAAAAAAAAAATAGCGGGTTGGAAGTAGCGCGATCATGCAAAACTGTATATTTTCCGCTGAAACCCGAACAAAAGTTCGAATTCAGGACAGTGGCGTAGTCAGGAATTTTTCGAGGGGGGGGGGGGGTCCAAGTTAATTCCAAAAATTGCCTGGGGGGATCCAAAGATACCAATTTGGTTTCTATGGTATCTCAGAAAACGCAGAAAAATTGCCTGTTTAGGACAAATTTTGGTGGCAAGGGGAGGAGGGTGTCCAGACCCTATGAAAAAACCCCTCCCCCGGCTACGCCACTCATTCAGGATTGCGCCAGAAAGGTTCGATATATTCCATATGGATTTATTATTTATTCTCATTATTTTCATTTTTGTGTTTTTATTTATTTTTTTATTTATTGATTTATTGATTTATTTATTTATTTATTTATTTATTTATTTATTTATTTATTTATTTATTTCTTTATTTATCTCTTTATCTCTTTATTTAATTACTAATTTATTTATTTTTAATTGTTACTGATTTTTTTTTTTTTTTAATATCGGATTTTCCGGGGTCCTACCTCCCTATTGTAGCTACGCCCATGTTTTTTTACTGGCTTTTCAAATAGAAAAAGTATACGTAAAATAGTTTTGGCAGTTTGGCCGGCTGCGAACGAAGACACGACGGCGCGGCGCGGCGCGGCCGGTCGCAGTGTGTTTCTGCTCATGCAGCGGCCTGCCGGTGACGGCCGGTCCGTTGAAGTCGGTGCCGGGCGGTCCGGTGCCGGGAGCTCTCTGTGTGTTTCCACCTTGAGTCTGGTTGGCGCTCGCGCTGGAGGTGTCTGAAGGAATTGGTCTTTTCGGACGCAGCAGCTAGTATGAAGGAGAGGGGGGAGGTATCACACTATCACACCGACGCAAGAGATTTTCTCGTGTCGTTGATGAATCATCTGGTCTGCTGAACTCTGCATTTTTTTTGTTTACTTTTCACCGATTCCCCCCCCCCTTTTTCTTCTCCTAAGTGTCCAAGTGTGCCGTGTCGCGCCAAGACTTTGGTGTTGCGTGCCATTCTTCCTTTGTTTCCGATCAGTTTCCTCATCTTGTCACCCTGTCGTATTTCGTCTTCCGTTTCCGGCTAGCATAATGATGCCACCATGGCAACACTGCTGGGCCCAAAAAAGTCGGTCCTTTCCGGGACCAAAAGACTTCTAATAGTCCGTTGCCGATAGGTTTTGAACTCAAAAAAAATATGTGAAAGCTGAATTTTGGTGTACACGTTCCTTATGGGGTGTACTTTCACCAAAAAAAAGTCAACACCGAAATGTTCGCGGGTTTGCCAAATTTACCCAAAAATGTGGCCTAAACATCGGTTTTTTCAAAATTTCTCGAAAACCAGCGGGTTTTCGAAAAAAATACCTTAGTAATGGCTTGTAGAACATAAAATTTCCAACAAAAAAGATTCTATACAATTTTTTGATAAACCCCTTCGTATTCCCCGAAAACGCCATTTTCAATTTGCGTGATTTTAAAAAAAATCAAAATTCTCAAAAAAATCACTGCAAAATCGGATATTTGGCAACGCTGGTCCCAGAAATTATTTTCGGAAAGAGCCACATAAGTACTTTACCACTAAACTGCCTCATTATCATTGATTAGAACTATATTCGACTTCTTAATGAGCCGTGAGCCCCTCCTAGACACACATTCGCCGCGTCCCTTGAGAAACAAAAAATAAATGGCTTATTCATAGTATTTTGCTTTTCTGTTTGTTTTTTTTTTTTTGGTTGACTGCTACAACTCAATGACATAATTTTTGAATAGATTATCAAAGTTACGTTAGTGTATCGAAAGCACGTGATGAAACGGAGGAGGAAAAGTGGGGGGGGGGAGGGCAACATTAGTTACAAGTAGATAGTTCTAAAGAATATAACAAATCACAACAAAATGGCCAGAAATTCGGATATTTGGCAACGTTTTGACCGGAGATGTGTAAACACTTAATATTTTTGAGGTCTGAGCATGGGTATTCTGATATCTCATTGACCTTGAACGAGGGTAGCGGAGGGTTGTGTTTTATGACTTAAGCCCTCCGTCCGCTTCCCCGCCCCATCCCCCGCGCTTCTAGCTGCTGACATCTGGTCTCATTTTCACTAATTTTCTCTCATTTTCTGTCATTCCCAAACAATAAACAAAAATATGCGATGCGTTTAGTGCACTTCTGAGTCAGTAGTCTCTCTCGATTTGGTTCGCCAATACCTATCCCGGGCACAGTGGCCGCATTTTAGTCTCAAATGTTGTTTGTATTTACGAATTAAAATAAACTGATTTGTTCCAAAATACGCTCATTTCTTTGCTGATACGGATTTCACTTCTCGGTGAATAATGCGCGAAAACGGTGGTTCGATAATGCGTGTATTTTGTCCCATAATTGTGTAGTTTTGTGACCTAGTGCCGGAGTCAAAGTCCAAAAGCTGATTAATGGACTGAACCAATTATCTTTTTAGAATTAAGGGTGTAAAAAATAGTGGAATGGAGTAAGTACGGTAACAATGAGTGATTCCGAGCTTCCATTCACACAGACATTTTTCTGCGATTCAGATAGTGTTTTCATTTGGTATGTTTTTATTCGTGTTAGTATTAGTGTCCTAAGAGTGGATTGAAATGCCGCAAGAAATCGGTCTTTTTTCACCATGTTTATTCTGAATGATGAGTGATCGTTTTACAGAAAATGGAAGAGAATGAAAAAAAGTGCGTCTTATGCGATAGACTTTGTGTCGGTAAAAATGTTGTGGATGTGAGAAGCAAAGAGTTGAAAACACTAATAATTGCTAGCCATGAAAGAAATGATGGAAAGAGCCAATCATTCACACGAGCTCTAAATTTTCGTGAATCGGTGAGAGTGCATCCGGATTGTAAGCTAAACCACTGGTGGCGTGTAGAATCTGGCAACGTTGCATTTCGTTCATTTAAACCCATGAAAAATATCGATTCCAGGGAGTGCACTGTGCATCCTCATATTTTGATCCTTTTCATGACTTTCAATGGACTAAATTCATTTTTGCCAGATTGCACGCGCCGCCATCGCCAGTTCGTAAGTACCAAATTGAAACGAACTCTGGCACAAACTTTGCTTATAGTGCTTCACTGATTTTTTTTTGCATCAAAGAGATCGTTCACGTGACGTTCGATTCAACAGAAAGCGAGAGGGGGAGTTGTAGTATTTTATGTGTTTCATATCGTTAACTAATATTCTTTAGAACTATCTACTTGTAACTAATGTTGCCCTCCCCCCCCACTTTTCCTCCTCCGTTTCATCACGTGCTTTCGATACACTAACGTAACTTTGATAATCTATTCGAAAATTATGTCATTGAGTTGTAGCAGTCAACCAAAAAAAAACAAACAAACAGAAAAGCAAAATACTATGAATAAGCCATTTATTTTTTGTTTCTCAAGGGACGCGGCGAATGTGTGTCTAGGAGGGGCTCACGGCTCATTAAGAAGTCGAATATAGTTCTAATCAATGATAATGAGGCATATTAGTGGTAAAGTACTTATGTGGCTCTTTCCGAAAATAATTTCTGGGACCAGCGTTGCCAAATATCCGATTTTGCAGTGATTTTTTTGTGAATTTTGATTTTTTTTAAAATCACGCAAATTGAAAATGGCGTTTTCGGGGAATACAAAAGGGTTTATCAAAAAATTGTATAGAATCTTTTTTGTTGGAAATTTTATGTTCTACAAGCCATTACTAAGGTATTTTTTTCGAAAACCCGCTGGTTTTCGAGAAATTTTGAAAAAACCGATGTTTAGGCCACATTTTTGGGTAAATTTGGCAAACCCGCGAACATTTCGGTGTTGACTTTTTTTTGGTGAAAGCACACCCCATAAGGAACGTGTACACCAAAATTCAGCTTTCACATATTTTTTTTGGGATAAAGCCGACATTTGATCTATCGGCAGTGGACTATAATCCTCGAAGTCTTTTACGTCCGAGACTTGCGAAGGGTGTACGAGGAGTGCTACATAACCTCAATGTTGAGCGAACGTTTGCCGACCGTACGTTTTACATAGCACGTACCTCTTGCCTAGCGACTTAGCGAGGACTCAACATTTTTTTGGCCCTGTGGCATGGAGTCGTCTTTAATTAAATGCCGATCGTATTGGAAACTCTCTTCGGGGTCCTTGCAGTGTTATCACGACGACGCGCGACGCATCACTCACGACACTCACTGCCCCGCCGCGAAGTCGGCGTGTGGTAGAGATGAAAGGTGGGTCGGCAGGTTTGATTTATGACATGAACACGCAAACAAAAATTTGAACTCGGCAATCTGTTCTTGGGTTCTTTTATTCGTTTATCTGCAATTTTGTCCGACTCAAAAAAAAAAAAGTCATCTCGGGACCGGAAAAAAATCCGAGACAAGCGAAATTCCGACTCTGAAAAATCCGACTTATGCCGACGTTTTTTACATTGGTCTTATGGGGCAATTCAAGGGACCGGGAAAAAAATCCGACTCAGCGAAAAATCCGAGTAACTGAGCGTCCGACACAGCGAGCTTTTACTGTATCTCAGTTCTATGGTTTTGTGACTTTTGTCAACTGACAATATGTCACTTTCGTCAACACTACTCCTCATCTTTGACCTATCAATGTTTTTCAGGAACCAGGCAAGAAGTATTTCAAACGCTCAGAATTGCTGAATAAAGAAAGACAAGAATATCTGGAAAAATTTGGTGCTAGTCAAAATAATGAACAACAAAATGTTGAAACAAAAACTTCAGGTAAGAATTTCATTCCAAATGTAAGGATCGTTGAGGCAATCATACAGAGGATGCTGGCACCCCCACCCACCACCACCAATGAAACTCTGAGCATACCTTAGAATTGTCATTCCTTTGCCTTGTTCATATAAGATCAAAACTAGACAAATTCATTCATAATTCATAGCGATATTTTCATAACGGCAATGGTTTATTTGTTCTTGTAAAGAAATTTACGCATGTTTTCATGAAGCAACCTTTTGGAGACATTATAGTAGACAACTGGAGAGAGCCAGAATCATATTTTTTCATGTTCAAGCCCTCACAACTGCTTAAAACTTTGTTAGAGCTCGTTTCAGAAGTGTCGGCGCACCTGGACCATAATCTTTGGCTAATATTCAATTTTCATGCCTTCAAATCAAAAGAAAATTTGCCTCTGACTTTAAAACGTTTGATTTTAAAGCGTTCCCTTATGAAAAGCCAACGCTCAAATTCATTTTCATTAATTTGCATTTCGTAACATGAGAAATAATATTGAAAAATTCCAAAGATCATCAGTCTAGGTGCGCCTACACTTTTGAAACAACCTCTATCCCATAGACAATATATATTACAGAGACCACGCACTAGCCTTGCGCGCGGTGGCTGATTTTTTTTTTTTCAGAGCTCAACAGAAATTAACATAGGGAGCATGAAGGAGCACCATCCAACATGGACCATACGTTGACTGATGCAATTTCGGTGCTTTGGATTCACTAGGCAAAAATCTCAACGACGTTTCTCATCGGTCAACATATGGTCCATGTTTTCGGTGTTCTGTTGAGACCCCAAAAAAAAAGTTGCTGCCGCGCGCAAAACATGGGCAAGATAGATAGTGAGTGGTCTCTATTATACATTGTCTCTGCTCTATCCAGTTGTTTTCTTTTTAGGTCCATGAATCACTCCATCTCCTCTCTTCTTTGCTTCTCTGAATTTCAGGTGATTCAAGCTCTCACGGCGACCATGAACAAAATCTCTCCAGAAAAGAAGTTGTCAGAAGATTAAGGGAACGAGGTGAACCGATACTGCTCTATGGAGAATCAGAGCTAGATGCCTTTAAGAGGTTGAGACAGCGTGAAATATTGGAGCCCGAAGCCAACAAGGTAACGAGCACTGTACCTACTTTAGAAATATATGCCATCGAAATTCATCTGTTTCTCACATCCTGAAAATTAAAATGTAAGATTGTGAATGAAGTCTTCAAAAACTTTTGTTAACTACATTCAAAATTAAAAACTCAAACTAATACAGCCAAACTTTGTTTGTGCCTATTATTTTGGAGTTAAGTAAAGTGAAGTTATTAGCTGTCCTGATTATCAAGTTTTGGTGTTCTGAAATTCCATGCAAAATTGCATTTATTAGGTTGGGCTGTAATGTGCAATGAAGTCAGTTGAAATTTAGCATGTCTTAGTGTCCTTAGCACGCTTCGAAATTGAATGTGTCAGTCAAGCACGTCCCAAAAATTAAAGCCAATTCAACACCCATAAGTTCAAAAATTGTATCCGTGCATAAAGAGCCTATTGAGCAGTGGGCCCTTTTTTTGGGCACACCATCAATTAAACTTTTCAATCGTGCATCGCAGAAGATTGTCTAGTGATGCAATTTAAATTTACTACGTAACGCTGCTTCGGTGTTCAATTTATAGGTTGTATTTTCTACAGTTATTTTTGTACTCACTTTGTGTTTATCAGTCCTGATTTTTATTGTAGAGTACGCTGGGCGACCAGTTCACGTAACGTGTTATCAGCCAATCAGTTCACCGTTTATGTGTTGTTCGTTTAATTTAATTTTCGTAATTATTCTATTTTTCATTTCGACAAATCGCGATACTTACTCAAAAACCTGAAGATGATTCCAAAAGATTCAATATGATGATCGTTTGTTAATTCTACCTCTACAATAAAAATCAGGACCAATAAATACAAAGTGCGTACAAAAATAACTGTAAAAATTATGCAACCTGATAAAGTTACCCACCAATCTAAATAAAAAAAAAGTTGTATTTTCTGTTTAAATGACAATTTGTCAAAAAACATCACATATTAAATCTTTCTTTCTCCACAGGGTCTCAGAAATGATTTCCAAGAGGCTTTAGAAAAAGTGGATCAAGATTATTTAGATGAAATTATTTCATCTCAGACTCAGTCAGAAAATGGTGCTGCACAAAAGGATCAAGAAAATGTGCTAACCTATGAACAGATCCAAGAAGAAGCTAAAACTCTTGGTAAAGGTGATAGGCATCATGATATGGATGTCATCATGCACTTATTGCAGGTAGAGTTACAGAAAATGCTTTAAATCTAACCTCCTCCTCCTCCTCCTATCCCCCTCCCCCCTCCTTTCACTCTCTCTCACTCTATCATTTACATCAATATTCATAACTAGAGAACGGGACGGTGGTGCCATTTGATACTGCTGATCAGGCCTGTAGAATATTCCCGATCCGGCAATCTCGGATCAGAGTAATCAGTGTGGCAAAATAGGAAATTTTGAGGCAAATTGTCGCAAAAATTAAACAAATTGTGGCAAAAATTAAAAAGTTTGTGGCAAATTTTTTGTTACAAGTGTGGCAAAACAGCGCTCGTGTGGCAAAAAAAAATTGGGATTGCAGAAAGATACAGAGGTTTGGAAGATTCTGCAGGCCTTCTGCTGATCAGTTGTGGACTTTACATCATAATTCTTCAAGCCTGGTGAGCTCCTCGTAAGAAATAAATTCATTGTTTAATTTATACGGAGCTTGTTAAAATAATTGAAAAAATTTAATTAAGGCCCTTACCTCATGTATATAAAGAAGATCCAAAAGGTTGATGGTATGGTTCTACAGACTTGAATGTAATGTTGGATTCCTGTAGATATTGTTGCAAGGAATATGATGATGCCATTAAAAAAGTACTATTGTGTAGACTATCCGAGAAAATTGGTTTTAAAATTATGACCTGTGTATATCATTCAGGCTTTCCCATGAGTGTTTGTATTAATGAAATCTGCAAGCATACGTATGGAGCAAATTTACTAGGTACGGTGTACGGCAGATGATGCCATAAATCTAAGTCGAGGATTATGAAAAATGCATGTATAATGTTTCCCTCCAAATGTTTGTAGCTGGGGACATGACTAAAATGAATACTAGTTTATATTATTACTTAGTAATTTAATATTCATGTTAAGCTAGCTCAGAAGTTATGTAATCCCCAGAGTCCGTTTTGAAAAACAAAAACCGGAGCCATGTAGAGCAGCGCCATTTTTGAGTATCGGGTTCTGACAAGTGCTTCTGAACTACATAAACATGCATCAGTGAGCGGTTGGTTAGCATAGAGTCTTGACTCGTTGCTAATCAACCGCTCACCGATGCGCTTTGATGCAGTTCGGAAGCAGCCATCTCTACTAGTCAGAACTCGATACTCAAAATGGTCCTACTCTAGGAATAAAATTAAAACAAAAACAAATACAGTAAGCTTATTTAATGCACTATTAAATTTCTAGTAGTCTGGGCTAAAAAGTAGTTGAAACATGGAGGAAAGGAGAAAAATTGAATTTTGCGGCCTTGGTCTCAAAAATGTTGTCTCATAATTCTTATTTTTTTCTTTAAATTTTCTGTGCAGAGGTGATTCACCTTCTATCACATCGAATACTTCACTGAGACAAATTTCCTGTTGCCGTAACATGACGCCTGTTTAATACTTACCCAACCGGAAATTCCGGTAGCTGTAACCAGGATTCCGGTAACTGTAACTGGAATTCTGGTTTTAATCTCTGGACGTCCAGTTTCTTACAAAATAACACCGGTTATTTTAACAATAAATCTGTTAAATACTTTCTTAAACAGAATTCAAATTTCCTGGTTGAATTAACAGGAAAATTTTCACCGTATTTGAACACAAATTAACAGTCACTTTAATTATCCTCTCTTATTTAATTTCAGCTGCTTTTAAAAATGTGGTTTGATAAGTTGAACACCAGGAGTGGTCAAGAAAAGACAGGAACCAGAGGAAAGTATGCGCTTGCAATTTACACTCAAACTCAACAGTACCTGAAACCTTTGTTCCGAAAATTAAAAAGTAAAACATTGCCTGAAGATATCTCAGATAGTCTGATGGAAATAACCAAAAAACTTTTAGATCGAAATTACATTCAGGTAAGAAAATAACAATTCCTTTGACTAATAATTCAATTTTTCTGAACTGTTGTGAGCGGTAGCTTTTCTCAGTTGTCTTGCATTTTTTAGAGAAAAGCAGTACTTTTAGTTTTTTTTTTTTTTTTTTTTTTTTTTTTTTTTTTTTTTTTTGTGGGTGGGTTTAAGTGAAATGTGTCTCTTGGAGCACATTTTTGAAGATTTTAAATTTGAGATTTTAGAAATACGTAATAAACTTCAAACCAACTTGTCTCACATGAATCCCAGGATATCTGGGTTTTATTTTAACAAGAATGTTTGTAATTTATCCCACTTTGCAGTGATACTAATAACTCATTTCTAATTTTTGGGAAATGAGTCCATTTTCCTGTAATGTGTCACAGATAAAGCCTTTTAAGTGATGATTCGATTGATTTGTCAAATACTCTCTTTTGAGAGCTTTGAATTGAAAATTTTCCGGGAATTCCAAAAAAATACATTTAGCTTTAATACAATTTACATCTATTTTAAGATGATTACCACTGTACTGTCCTTTCTACTCTCTTTTTTCAGGCTAGTGACTCGTACTTAGAAATGGCAATAGGCAACGCTCCTTGGCCAATTGGTGTAACCATGGTTGGTATTCATGCCCGTACAGGACGTGAAAAAATTTTCTCTAAAAATGTCGCTCATGTTTTGAATGATGAAACTCAGCGGAAGTACATTCAAGCCCTCAAAAGATTAATGTCAAGATGTCAAGAGTTCTTTCCTACAGATCCTTCTAGATGTGTTGAATACACAGCCCCAGAAAATTAATCATTTTTTTCTCCAATCAACTCTTCTCGTGGAAGCATTTATCATCTTTTACATCAATCAGTTTTTTGAGTACTTTGGCAAAAGATAAGTGTGTGGTTTATTTTTTGTAAATTTTTGTGTAACTATGTAAATACATTTGACTTTAAATTTTAACTCACTCACTTTGTGATGTTCTTCAAAACTTTATCGCTCACAATCAGCTGAAATTTTTTTGGAAAAACTAAAGTCGTCCACACACTTCAGTATTTCTGTGAGCCAAATGGCGCAGCGAACAAGAATTCGTCCTATTGTTTGCCAGTGTTGACAACGCAGTGAACCAATGAGCATGTTGCTGTGCATCTTGGGCTATTTGCCTGTACTCAGATAGAATGTTAATATTTTTTACTTGAGCCAAAGAGATTTGGTTTGGTGTTCGGCTCGCCTTGTGCTCGTATGTGGACGGTTTCATTTGGTTCTAATGTTATTTGAGCATGTGTGTGCTGTGTTAGGCTTGTCATTTGGCACCAGAGACAATATGTAATAGAGACCACTCACTATCTATCTTGCCCATGTTTGCGTGCGGTGGCAACTTTTTTTTTCGAAGTCTCAGCAGAACACCGCGACTGATGAGAAACGTCGTTGAGATTTTTGCCTAGTGAAACCGAAGCACCGTAATTGCATCAGTCAACGGATAGACCATGATGGATGTTGCTCCCTCATGCTCCCTGTGTTGATTCCTGTTGAGCTCCGAAAAATAAGTCAGCCACCGCGCCCTCGGCTAGTGGTCTCTATTATATATTGTCTCTATTTGGCACAGCCTGTTTGTCGAAATAAAAAACTCTTTGCTCAGCCTACCCCCCCCCCCCCCCCCATCAGCACTCGGGAGAATTCTCATCGCTATCCGGCTCAGCAAAATGCTCAAGTGTTTATGAGGCTTGAGAGCACTGTTTTTGTCGCTAGTATTTGACAGAAGATTTTTACAGGCTCAGCTAGGTCTCAGTTAGAAAAATTCTGAATGAATTTAAAATCTGCACTCTTAATAGGTATTCAGGTCAATTACTGAAGTGCAACTGGACTCATTCATACTGAAGTAACCTACTCGATTTTGGACGTTGCCATTTTCACTTGACTTTAATATTATTAAATAATTAGACCTAGAGCAAAGAGTTCCAAGAAACTTCCGGTAACTTTCCTTTTTACGTTAAGTCTTGTTCCTAAAAATGTCAAGCAGTTTTATTTATCAGATTATTTTTAATTGAATTAAAAAGTCAAAATTAAATGGCAATGTCTGAATACTAGTAGGTCTGTTTAGTATGAATGTGTCCAACCAATTGGTGGATCTACTGAATCTTTAGTTCACGCTTTAATTACCTACCTATTTAAGGTGATTCCATGGCAAACTCCCGAAAATTTTAATCTGATAGATGGCGTTACTTGTCGCTGGCTCCGAAAATAGCCGGTTTTTGACGGATTTTGGCTGTTTTCTCTGAACAGACGAATATAAGACAAAAAATCGGACCGTCAGCACCTGCTTAATTTTTTGCTTGATTTTTTGAGCCATAAACGGGCCAAATTGGTTCTAAAATAAAGGCGTAACTATGCAAAGAAAAAATCATGTGTAATTTGGAGTTGTATCAGTAAAGATTACAGGTGAAACAGAAACCTGTAATCTTTACTGATACAACTCCAAATTACACATGATTTTTTCTTTGAATAGTTACACCTTTATTTTAGAATCAATTTGGCCCGTTTATGGCTCAAAAAATCAAGCAAGAAACTAAGCAGGTGCTGACAGTCCGATTTTTTTGTCTTATATTTGTCTATTCAGAGAAAACAGTCGAAAAACGGCTATTTTCAGAGCCAGCGACAAGTAATGCCATCTATTGGATTAAAATTTCCGGGAGTTTGCCATGGAATCACCTTAAGGTGATTTACTTTCTAGTATAGAAAAACTAACTTACTGGTAGATGAAATATACGTGATAAAATCATCATTCAGGAAGGAGTTGACATAGAGGCACATGCTTCTTGTATTATTGTCACACCTTTTTCATCCGTTCACTACCTACTGCACTTGGGCATAAACTTTTCTTCCTTATAAATAAGTTTTCATGAGGGTAAACAGCTGAATGCAAATGTATTTGTGATACAAAATGAAGGAAGGGCAGTAAGGGAAGAGGTGAGCTCTTGTGAATACTCAAGTTTTACTTTTGATGATAAATGTATTGTTATTTCAATGGGGTTGTTGCACACTTTTGCTACAAGCGATTTAATCGTCGATTCTGGTGTAAAAACCTCCAAAAATAACAATGATAGCACTAAAAACTTACAAAATCCACTCCTAAACTCAATAAACACTTATACTTGCACGAGCGTAATGGTGGCTGAGGGCAGTAATAATGGGAGATTCTCATCTAACAATACTGTAACTCCATCAAGAAGGAACCAATAAGAGACGACTTTAATGTGACAGCGGTGTTACTAGGTGTCACAGTGCCATTCATTGTAAGTGGATCATTACTCTGATGACTAATTACTCTGTGAATCATCCTTGTCAGCATAGAGAGAGAGAGTGACAATTATTATCTCCCATTATTACTGCCCTCAGCCACTATTACGCTCGTGCAAATAAAAGCGTTTATTGAGTTTAGAAGCAAATTTCGGAAGTTTATAGTGCTGCCATCAATATTTTTCGAAGTTTTTACTACATGATCGACTAATAAATCACTTACAGCAAAAGTGTGCAACAGCCCCACTGTACAAATTGAAATGACAATTAGAAAGAAAAAAGAAAAAAAAACGATGCTTAAAAAATAGACAAATTTTTATTGTCAATCACAATCGGACTAGTTTTTTTTTAAGGAAACAAATAAAACAGGAAAAATTCGATGCAAGGAATAAATAAAGAGGGACACATTTTTCATCAACTCATAACTTCATCATTTCATGACCTCTCGCAGTTGCAGCGTTGACAGCATCCATCATTGAACCACTGGAGAAAGAAAAAGTGAAAAACACGATAAAATAATAATTACATCCTCACAGTGAGTTAAAATTACTAATTTTCTTTAAGGGATGGTAGATGCCCCCTCTCCCCTCTTAAAAAAAGGCACAAACTCCTTTAAGGTGATTCCAGGCGAATCTTTACCAGTTTTCAATCTGATGGATAGCGCCACTAGTCGCTTTTAGGAAAATTCGTGTTTTTGGCGTTTTAAACTGAAACCATAGATACAACGCAAAATCAAATAACGTCAGCACCTGCAAAATTTTTTTATGGATTTTTGAACCCAAACAGAGCAAAATTGATTTAAAATTAAAGCCATAAATTATGAAATTCGTTTCGCCATAAGCTTGGAGAGTGGGAGTGAGTGCGAGTGATAATACGTCTATCTGCCTCACTCAAACTCATTGAGGCTTGTGGGAATTTTTGCATTTCATAATTTCCGGCTTTACCTTTGAGTGTTTCAGCTTGAAGCTTTCAGGGTATTTTCCTGAAGTATGCTCGCAGGTGCTGACGTTCCTCAAATTTGTGTTTCAAGCGTAAATTTTAGCATGAATTCGTCAAATTAAGCAAAACACTGTTGACTTATTGAGCAGCGCGACGTGGTGTCTATTGTTGGAACTAATCAACCCTGGAATCATCTTAAAATTTCAAAATCTTTGAGAAAAAAAACAAAACAAAACAAAAAATATTTCCGCTCTTGCAACCAGCTCTAAAAAAAGAGGCATAAGCCCCTTTGGGAAGTAGCTAAATCTTTGTCAACAATAGAGACTTTTCCTGCTCTTGCCAGGTTTTCGGCTGATTTTAAACGCCCCCTCACCTCCTCAACTCTAGCTTCTAAGGACTCCAAATAGAATAAACCTAATCTGGCTTCATAACTAAGGTTCTCTTCTCATTGCGTGAGCAAAGCCGCGTGACAGGGAATATTCCAATTTTGTTTTTATTCTGGAGTTGAGGGCAGACAATGGAAAACGTGGGCTGGGATTCAGCAATGCTTCGATGCAAACTGGCAATTCCTGGGTGGTAATCTGTCATTAAGTTAATTTCCAAACTGGGAAGCACATGTTCACACTTAATCCAGCTGATTTCGGCAGGACAATTTTTCCTGTACAATTAACAAACCAACTTGCCTCGGCAGCTCTTTTTATGCAGTTACCCAAAGGATAAAATAAGTTATCTAACAAAGTTGCCAACGTTTCTTGTTTAAGACCAAAATAAGGAAAACTCTCTAGGACGGGGATGGGTACTCTGCCAAAAATAGGAACTGTAACCATACTTTTTTCTATTACAGTAATACCTCGTTATCCGCGGGGGTTACGTTCCACGAAAACCTCGCGGATACCGAAACCGCGGATATGGAGGCATTAGTCTTATGGGAATATAGGGGTTAGGGACCAACGGCTGAAATTTACTCCGATTTCTTTATCCCTCGTATTGTAGATTCATTCACACCATATTGTCTTCCCACCTCACTGCAACTTTTTACTTTTAAAAGGTCTAAAATCTTCAACTTTTCTATCAAGGACATTACTTAACACGGTCTTTTTGCTATTGATATGGCCGAGGGAGACGAAGTAGTCGAGAGGTTATCCTCCATTTCTTCATCTGTTTCATTCACTTTCCTCTTCATACTTCAAATTTTGAACAAATTATAATATGTAAAACAAATAATTATAAAAAGGAAAATATATTATAAGGGATTAATTTTGAAAAAAATAAAGAAAATATATAAAGGATTAATTTTGATAAAAAATTTAGATTTGACGTCTTCACGGCGAATTTTGATTTTATTTGAAAATAGATATTCGAAAATTGAAGGTTAAGAAAAGTGAATGTTGAATAAAATGTTGCCTTGGAAACCGTTAAAAATACAAGTTTCATCGTTTGAAAATTTTTTCCGGCCTCTCAATCGCGGATAACCGAGGTAAAGGGTCGCGGATAACGAGCATGGGTCTCAAAAAACCAATCGCGGATAACCGAAACCGCGGATACGGAGGTCGCGGATAACGAGGTATCACTGTATGTAGGAATTGGCTGTCAGTCTTTGAATTTCAGTGAGATATTTTAGGAAAACTTACCGCACTCCTGATTTTTCTAGAGCATAGACAGCAGCAATTGTAGTTCCTCCTGGGGAGGTGACTTGATCTTTGAGTGTTCCTGGATGTAGTTTCGTTTCAAGTACCATTTTCCCTGCTCCAACCATTGTTTGAGCTGCTAACTGATAAGCCATATCTCGGGCCATACCATTTTTAACAGCGCCATCAGCAAGACCTTCTATAATCATGTACATCTGTAACACCGATGGTATTTCATGATCGAAAATTTCAGGAGAAAGTTGTGGAAATGACTTCGAAAAATTTAGAAAACAAGTCTAACCATGGGATATAAATGTTCAATTTCTCTTTCGTGATTACTATGTGAAACAAATGATACAGTGGGAGACAGAAAGAAGAAAGAAAAAACCAAAGAGAATAACTGAATAAATACGAGAAAGAAAATTAACTGAATAAAAATGAGAAAGAAAATTAAATAAATAAATACGAGAAAGAAAATCAACTGAATAACTAAGAAAAAGAAAATTAACTGAATAAAAATGAGAGAAAATTAACGGAACTAATACGAGAAAGAGAATTAAGTGAATAAGTAAGAGCAAAAAAATTAACTGAATAAATACAAGAAAGAAAATATTGAAATTCTTACATAAGCAGGTCCACATCCAGCTAAACCAGCAAATGTTGCGATCAAAGACTCAGGTATTTCTGATACGGTTCCATTTTGAGACATTATGGCTTTTATTAAAGCTACATCTTCAGAATCCTTGGACATTGTGTAACACAAAGCTGAAAAGGAAAGAAGGCGTAAAACTCACTGGATAAATTTTTATTGCAAGTTTTATAGTGGGCCACTGCAAGGCTTTCTCCACTAATGTTGATTAATCTGTCTTTTAAATTACGTCTACCAAATAAACAGTAAGTACAAACAGGGCTGTTCAAAAAGTCAAAACTGAAAATTGGCTGTGTCTGTCTCTTAATTTTTATCTAAAGGTACACTTACAAAAGATCCATACTTGCTTGGAGTTTGAAAAAGTACACAAGTGATGCAACTGTCTTGCATTGAAACACATCACTGTTTGTCAAACAACTCTCCGTAGTTTGAGGGTCCGTCACAAAACAGTGCTGAAATGTCATTATTTATTCTACCAATTGACAGTCTTCAAATAACGACTATCTTCAAATTTCTGAAAAAGTTACGTTGAATCACCGGCCCACTTTGCGTAACTCTCGGAAACTTGTGCGAAGGTCTTAATTCAAAAGAGGCTATAGCTGGAAGGGCCTATAAAACAAAAGGTGCACTATTCAGACAACAGTCTCCATCAGTGTTGCTGCTTCCCCAGGGGCCACTCGCGAATTGCGCCCAAAAAACAGTTGCTTCGGTCAAATGTGGCGCTTAATTGAATGTTCGCCCGCATGCTCATGCTGGTAGAGCTTGGAAAATTTTGCGGCTGCGAAATGCCGAGAAATTTTTAAAACTGATGTATTGCGATCTGATCCTCACAAGAGTATCAGTCGTGACCACTTAGGTTCAATTTTGTAAAGCAAATTTTTGTGAAACCGGTGTTTTCCAGCGAAATGAGAGAATATGTTTCAAAATTTTTGATCAGTTTTACGGTACTTTTTTTTTCCAAGAGTACGTTTTGGGATATGAAAGAAATATAACTTGAACAATTTTCACTAAAATATAATGCAGATGACTTTGGTTGTCAAGGTCATCCATTTTGGTGCATTCAGTAGCTGATGATATCTGATTAATTGAGTGGGAGATGAAAACGATACTTTGTTCATGTAAATAATGAATGAATAGCTGTTAGATTCGAAGGTATCTGTCAACAACCTCCAATTTTATTGATCTTTAATTTTTTTCTGCTCTTTCGTTTTTGCTACATCAAATTCCAAACAAACACCACAGCCTACAAACAAGGGATTCCAGTTTTTCAAAACAATCCAGGGTATAGGGTATAGCTACTTTAGCAGAAATGTTTGTTGCCGATTTACTTAGTCCAGAGCATACCTAGCTCTTTTGAAATTTAATCATTAGTCAATTGATCAGACTACCATTTCAGCTGAAAACTTGATGGGAATTATCAAAATTTTCCATTTTGGTCAAGCTTCTGTGGAATGAATACATAAATTAAGATCAAATAGGATGAAAAGGTGATAGAAACCTGTACATCCTGCCCCCACCATCAATGGAGTATTTGGCATAGTTCTGATTATCCTGTGGCCAGATCCAAATGTTAATTCAATTTTCTGAAATCATAGACACAAGACAGCTTTTACTACTTTTGTCTGATAAAGATAAAACACAACTGCGGGAGTGCAAAACATTCCAAAATGCCAGAAGCATCATGCAATCCAGGATTGTTTTCTCTTTCAGGATTTTCGAAAAACTTCCTCCCAAATATTTGAAGTGATAACCTTTTTTTTTGCGTATTTGAACACTGCATGCCCTCAAAAGGACCAGTATTTTTGAAATTCTGCAGCCATTTTTCCCAGTTATCGCAGCGCAAATTTCTTCAAATTTCCAAAAATTTCCTCACTTTCACGCGATTCGCAGATTGCTAGATTGGGCATTCTTTGCACCCCTACATAACTAAACCAAAAAATCTTAACAATTGAGATACATTGAAAAGCCAAGACCTACACCTACAGATTTTTATGTCGTATGAATTACAAAAATTTTATAAGTAAGCTTGCTCTTAATGGAGAAAACCAAGGAAGAAAAAATGAAAAAAAGCTTTTCCTCATCGTTGCCATTTCATCATTTTGAGAGATGGACCATCAAATGATTGTATTTAGCTTTTTCTAATAAAAAGAGGCAGTCACAGGTATGTTACATTCAATCCTTAAGATGATTCTAGGGTTAATTAGTTCCAACCGTGGACACCACATCACGATGCTCAAAAAGTCAACAGTTTTTGGCTGAAATTGACGAATTTTCGCTAAAAGCACAAACATCAGCATCTGCGAGCATACTTCAGGAAGACACCCTGAAAGTTTCAAGCTGAAACACTCAAAAGTAAAGCCGGAAATTATGAAATGCGAAAATTCCCATAAGCCTCAATGAGTTTGAGTGAGGCAGACAGACGTATTCTCACTCCCACTCACTAAGCTTGTGGCAAAATAAATTTCATAATTTACAGCTTTAATTCTAAACCAATTTTGCTCGTTTTGGGCTCAAAAAATCCATAAAAAATTTTGCAGATGCCGACGTTAGTGGATTTTCCCTTTTATCTGTGGTTTCAGTTTTAAACGCCAAAAACACAAATTTTCTGTAAAGCGACTAGTGGCGCTATCCATCAGATTGAAATCTGGAAAAGTTTTGCCAGGAATCACCTTAAGTAGAGTGATGAAAGACAACATTGTGAGAATTTCTATCAGGATGCAAAACATTCACTAAAGGAAGCAGTATTTTTCTGGCAATAAGTTGAGGAAAGTCTGTAAAACTTGTCAATAAAGTGTTAGGCTTGACATGAGGCTAATTTTTCATACATAATGAACAGAGGAATGGGTTATATTTGGTTGAATGTGGTTCGTTTAGCGTTCCAAATTGAGAAAACGAGTTTGATCCAAATATTGCATTTTGCTTTTGTTTACTTCTTTGAACTGTTCTATAAACGTATATACGCTTATCGTTTAATTTTTTATGGAAAGGCTCTTTGAATTTTTTTCCTGAAATGGAACTTGAGATAAAAATCAGCAGGTCAAGGAACTCAAGATTCAAATGAAAATAATGGATTTGAGGTTAAATCTCAGTTAACCACAAGTAACTGTGATCCGTGAGCCGATTCATCGAAGTGGTTAGGGTGTTCCTTTCATTTTGATAGAACACTCGAACCGCGTTGGCTAACCGCAATACAAAATGTGGGGTTCCCTTATAGTGCTCCAATTAAAAAAATTAGCATATGAACTTGTATAATATGGGGTCCAGTGGTGTAGAAAAACAGAAAGAAGCATGGTATGTGCAGGTTAATTTTTTTTTTCTTGCAGGAAACTATTTTTATCTTGATAATTTAAATTTGTTTATGAAAGAGTAGAGTAGAAGAATATACCTTTTCTATTGTACTTATTGTAGTTCCCGCTAAAATTGAGACAAAAAGTATCGATTTGCTAGGTTTAGCTTTTTCACGTTGAGCATCAGCTAAGAATTGATCAAACATTTGAGGTTTCATTGATAGAAATACAACCTGAGATTTTGCCAGAACTGAGGCTGAAAGTAATAAAAAAAAACATACTCAAATAAGGTATGATTAAGATGAAAGAACAGGAGATTAAGGGCATTTACCAGTCAAAAAATTTTCTCCCTCTATTGAATTCGAATGAACCCAAAAATTTTACTGAGCAAAGGTAATTAGGTCAGAAATTTTTCCTGAAATTTTCGTGTGGTTGGTTGCATACCCTGCCCCTGAAAAATGCAAAAAATAAAAAAATTGAATCTTTTTGGGAACAATTTATCTGATGATCTAGAATAGCTAGAGACTAGCACATAGGCTCAAAATGATCAGCATAGGATGCTGAATGATTCCATGCATTGGTTTTACATTATTCTAACGCATTTTATTTTAATTTTTTTCAAAAAACCATTTTTTTTTTGTTTTTCTTCATATCCAAATTTATTTTACATGGTAACCAATGAAAGTCATGGCAAATCATGCATGCAATCATGCTCCATAAAATTTTACAAATTTAAAAAAAAAAAAACGAGAGGTCTCTAGCTATCATAGAACCTGAGAAAAGTTGATCCTAGGTTTGGAAAAGAGTAAAAATCCAACTGTCTCTAAAGACACACAACAGGTGTTGACCTTCAAAAAAACAAAAACAAAAACAAAAACAAAAAAATGACAAAATAAATGGAAAAGTAAGAAAATCGACTGGGATATGCCCTTAAAAAGGATCTCTAAAATTATCGATTTAATCAGACGTAAAAATTAATGGAGAAAAATGAAAAGGTGTGACATTTTCCATCAGACAAACTTCATTATTGATTTTCCAAAAATTTGGTTTCTGAAATAAAAAAAATGTCTATTTTTAAAATTGCTTAATTTAAAAAAAGTTTTTTATCTGCAACCATTCAAAAATTGAACTTTTTCACTTTTTCATAACACCACATGTTATGAAACAGCCCCTGCCCTTCCCTTCAAAACAGTTATGACAATCAAAATCCAAACAAGAACATGGGAGGATTTGATTTGGTGGCATTTGAAAAGATTGAAAGTTTAAATACCGATGCTATGTGTGGTCTCCACGTTCACTTTCTTCCAAGGACCAAAATTCCGTTCTGATGGTGCAAATACAATAGCCTGGGACGATTTCAATTTTCCTAGCAAAAGAAGGAAACAAAATTATACAAGAATCAGAATGAAAGCACAGAAAATAAGGAGATTCAAAAAGCATTGAAAGAAATATTCTATTGGTAAGGAAATGCTAAAGCACAGGATTTTCGTTCATACCTAATTAATTATTGATCTAAAATATAGGAATTAGTGAGAACCAGTTGTTACTTATTACATTATCCTAGATTCTGTTGATGAGTTACGTAACGTGTAATCTTGTTGTGTGCAATCTACTGCTGATTCCTGCTCTACGCATAAGTGATATGCATTCTACTGTAGACCTCGTGCTAGCCCATAGACTTCGCAATGGCCCCTGAGGACTTTGCACAATTGTCACGGGAGTACACTTAAATTTTCTTGACCTTTTCAATCCTTTCAATCCCAAGTGAATTTTCCTCCCAAACCCCCAGTTTTCTGCAGCGTATGCATTCAGTACTTTTTCATTTCATTTTTTATTTTTACCCAAATTAATTGTGTTGCAAAAATTAATATGTTGGCGACGGATTTTTACAAAATTATTCATGAAGAAGAGTTGACCGTTGAAATTTTGAAGCAGAAAAAGCTGTTACTGAAGACAGAGGCTGATGCAGTTTGCAACGAGTGTGAAGCGGTATGAAATGGTACGTACAACGAGAAAGGGGAAAGAACGTACCGTTCTTCGTTGCAGGAAGAAGGGATGTCTGACGACAAGATCACAAAATGTTTTTCTATCTTTTGAGAGTCCGATCAGCGCACTTGTTAAGAAGTAATCGTATCAATGAGTAAGAATAAATGTAGGCTAGTAAAAAAGGTTGGTCTTTTTTTTTTTTTTTTTTTTTTTTTTTTTTTTTTTTAAATAAAAGTAAATAAGTTTTTTAAAGTATTAAAAAACCCAGAAAATTTAGACAAATCCAGTTCAAATAAAAGCAGGAAATACTTACCATAGAGGAATATACACCTGAGGAAGGCCGACTACCTTTTCCCACTGTTTTAAAACCTATTAAAGGTTTCACAGCATAATGACAGCCTACTCAGGCAGCCTTGCTGCAATTGCATCATAAAATTAAAAGTGTTACTCTGAGGGGCTCGAACCCAGGCAGTTATCGTTGCAGTTGAGTACTTGACCAGTTGGCCACATCTGATAAAAGATGGACATCGAAAAAAAATGTGCAACATAAACCATTCTGCCAAGGGACTGATCTCGCAAGTGCAAATATTCAGCGCATAGTTGACGCGCTTAACTAGAGTCAGCAGTTTTTGATTTTAATCAAAGCTCTTACCTGAGTTAACCAAACCAATACCAATTGCTTGAGCCATGTTGCCACCTCCAATGAAACCCACTGTGACATTTTCCAGTTTGGCCATAGTTAGCGTCAGAATTTTAACCGTTCGGCGATACCTGGTCTGATGTTTCTGAGAAATCACAAGAAAGAAAAAATTAAGCCTCAAAAATTAGAGTAATTTGCACTGTGGCGAGACAGAGCGAAATCTGATAAAAAAATTTAAAAAATGGTGATAGGGCGCTGCTCCGAATTACATTATCATTATCATCAACTTTATCAGAGGTCTCATCTTTGAGAAAATCGTCTACCAGAAATGATCATATCAGATGAACATTACTTTCACCTTCCTATTGATTTCAAGCTTGTCACAATGTACCATTCTATCATTGTAATCCTAAGAATATGGGAGATCAACACTAAATTTGAGGTGATTACCATGTTAAAATTCTGAAAGGAAAACAGATTAGAATAAAAATTAGGAGGGTAAAAGTGAGCTGAGTTACATATCTGAGTGGACTGAGAGTTCTAATGATAATCAATTCAAACGTACAAGAGCAGTTAATGAAGATTATAGTTGAAACCAAGATTTCAGCAATTTTCACAAATACAGAGGCAGGAAATTTAAAACTTGATTTTAATTGTGACTTTATCTAAATTACTAAATTAGTTGTAATTTTCTGCAAGAGATACTGCATAGCACAGATGAAAAAGAACACTTCTACAGAGATAAGAAGCACGCCGCATGACGTCATAAGATCGTCAACAAAAACATCTTGAAAATTTAACATGGTCGCCACCTACCAAAACCCTCATTGCTCTCATGTCAGTGTCACGTATACTTCCATTTTCGTATAGAATATTGTATATAATCCAATGAAGACAAAAAAAAAATCAAATTAATCCTGCTTGAGAGGATGTTTTAGGATAGGTATTTACTTTTTTCTCGGAAATTCACTTATGTGTTTTTCGTTACTTCAATAAAAAAAATGCATATTTGAGCGCAGGCAACCAGTGAATACCGAGTACTGTTGGTAAACTTGCAGGTCTCGTAATCATGTGATCAGCTGTCAGTTGATCATTGTTTTGGGTGTTTTTTTATCAACTTCAGTGCTTGGCACTTGTGGTTTTCGATTGATAATTTAATTAAAGTGTCATCATGGGTGCTGCATTTATTCCTGTCGCCTTTTTCACATTGTTATGGGGAGTTGTAGGAATTGCTTTACCATTCATAGTGCCAAAAAGTCCTCACAGAGGGTGAGTAAAAGTTGTTTTCTATTCACCTAACCTAGAGATCAATTTTGGAAAATGAAAGCTGGCCCTCTTACTTTTTTATTAATCAGTTATCTCTGAAGGCGCCCCCATTGTATAAATATAAAATATCTAGTCGTTCTTGGAAGGACTCATCAAATTCTGGCTCAGCACTGTCCTATAAGTTAAGTTTGACTTTGATCTAGGACTTATCTTACCATGTTGAATTGCCCGCCCTTTATCACAGCGTATCAATTTACGTTTGCCTCTTTACACTCGCCTAATATCCCCAAACTGCACTTCTTGTCATTCATTAGCGAGAAATTACTGTTAAATGATTGTATGAGAACCCTTTTGTGTCGCACTTTAGATGCGCTTCTCATCCAATTGGTGGACATTTCATAAATTTATTGTGCACTGATTTTCCAACAAGTCATCAAAGCACTTTGATTAGTTTCTGTTTAAACGTTTTCAATCGATGAGGTGAACATGTTTGCCGTATTCTAATGCAATTGTAATGAAAAAAGACCATCCAATTGGTAGCCGGACGGATGGCAATAGGACAGAATCCATCTAAAAGCCATTGAAATTGAGGGAGATGCTTTGATAGCAATCTAAAGTAATCTCTGATTGATTGATCATCTAACAATTGCCTTTTTTTTGCTTTCCTTAACTATTGTTCTCTCTGTTATTTTCAGTATTCTACAACTAATGCTGATGTTAACAGCCTTCACATGCTGGTTGTTGTAAGTATTTTCATACATATTCAAAACTTTATGAAATAAGTTTGCAAGGCCGTGTGCAAGGGGGGGATGGGTGGAAGTAAAATCAGTTAACGAGCAAAAGAAAAAACCGGTCATCCAATTCTTGGAAGGCAGAAAATTCAGGATGGACCAGGTAAAAAAAATGAAAAACTCATCGAGTTCATAAACTGGGGAATTAAAATAAAGTTCATAAACTGGGGAATTAAAATAAAGTTCATAAACTCGGAGAATTTACGGAGGGCGGCAAAATTTACGTCTTGGCCCCTTTCTAGAATTTTCGGCTCGGCCTTGCAAGTTTAAGGTAATTTAATCATCAATGAGGCTTTAGCTATAAAATATATATCACAGGAAAGAATTCAAATGAAGCTCAAGCTCCAAATCGGTAGTTGTCGGTACTTTTTATTCGGAAAAAGCTCCAACCAGCTTTTGAAAGTTGGACCATTACTGCTCCTGAAATTACAAAGAACCTAACTTGACTAAAGAGTGAATTTTCCTCAAATTTATTCTCGACAGTTTTCTATTTTATTGTTCCAATACTTAACCCATTTGAATGTTCAACCATAAAAATTTGTTATGATATCAACTCGATTGTTAAAAATGCCCTCTGACTGATCTTTTCCCCTTGCTTTATTCATGATTTTCTTTCTTCCAGCTGGCTAACGTGTTACATGGCTCAGATGAACCCCCTACTAGGGCCCAAACTTTCTAATGGCACGCTATTTCTAATGGCAAGAGAATGGGTAAGTAAAGACTTATTGCGTTACACTAAGATTTAAGATTTAAGATTTAAGCTGGCACAGATCCATTCAATTTTCAAGCTGTATAGAGCTACCCAGTCTGTAGCTCAGGTTGAAGGCAACCTTACTGGCAATTATTAGGTATCTTATCTGTAGAGAATGAGAATAGATTTCGGCATTACTTTAGCCCAATGTTTCTCATTTTCAGCTTTGGTTCCATTTCTGAAAGTGGTTGCATAGTTCTGAAGCTGTGAAGTATTTTGATTCCAGGCAAATTTTTGTTAGTTATGTCAGTTTGTCAATTAAGAAAATTCTGTTCAAAGATATTATAGTATCAAAATAACGGACTATAATGCATGCCCACCAAGGCTGTCATGATCAGATGTGCACCATGATGGAAATATAGAGGTGAAGATGGATCAAATCTGGCTGTCATGTTTTGCATCATCAAGGTAGTCGGTACGGTGCTCTGTACCCAGTGGTGGGGGTTGCACCTTGAGCTTTGATTGGTCGTTCGTGAAATTGTTGTGTTGTCTAGGAAGAGCTCACATACTTTGAGTATCGGGTGAACGTATTCTGACAAGTAGCGGTGCTTGTTTCTGAAAAGTATCAAAATGCACCGTTGGTTAGCAACAAGTTGTTACTCTTTGCATCCGCTGATCGCTGATCCGTTTTGAAGCGTTTTGGAAGCAGGCGCCAGTGGCTTGTCAGAATCTGCCTACCCGATAGCTGTTTTGTACTATTTTCCTTATCACCAAAGCTCGCATTCTTTCTGTTTCAGGGTGAACCAATCACAAATTAAAAACAAGCAGTTCAAAAAATGTTGCTGCTTTTCATCTTCATCCATGGAAATTGAACAATTTTAAACTTGTAACATCTGTCGCATCGCTGTTCATCTTTTTGTGTTGTTAATTTTGTTAAGTTGTTTTCCTATTGTTTATTCAATCTATGTATATTAATATTAAATAATTCCAGTAGTCTGTACAAATTCCAAAAGTATTCTATCATACTTTTAAGTTATTTTTTTTTTTTTTTTTTTTTTTTATAATTTCTTTATTTTTATGGTTGACTACATACCTCTCTAGCTCTAATTTTAGTGTACATGCAGACTCATCGTAAGGGTAATTAAATTTAAAAAAAAAAAAAATTGTCTTGATCGTTAATGAATTTTTTCTTTCAGCTCCAAAAAACAATCCCTCAAATGAGAGGATAAGATTTGAAAAGGTATCAGTAATATCAATAATAATGCATTTAAGGACCATTGTTTTCAGACACTTCATAGAAACTGGAACCTCACTCACGATTAGTCTGCATTCCTTCTAACAACTATTTCTCATTCCTGCTAAAATTTCTCCCCTTCTAAAATTATTTTGCGCTTTCAAAAAGATGCACTCTCACTCAAATGTCTAATTAATTAGGTTACTCTTGACTTATCTTAGCTCATCCCTCTTCACAAAATAATTTGGTTTTTCCCTACTTTTTGTCTTAGCAAAAAGTGAAGAGTGCATCTAAAATTTTCAATTTCCCTGATGTCTCTCATCATCTGACCAACAATTGTCCTTGAAAACATTCAGATGGAATTTTTTTAACTACCTACTTCACCTTGAATCCAGGCATAGCTAAAGACAAGAAAAATGTAGCTCTAAATACTGAAGCCATCAACTGATTCCAGGAGAAGTATTGTTGTTTGCAAATGTATTCTGTGTTATGGACAGCACACTGTTGCACCTTACCGTTAATAATAATGATTTTAAAGGAAAATAAAAATTTGTCATATCGCTGAAAAGTAAAGTTACTCAACCAAATCATGTTTGTGTTATCATATTATTTCTATTTGAGGATTTTTCCATCAACCTTGAAAATCATCCTTGAAATTGCCGACTTTTGGGTAGACTGGACAAGAATGAAAACCGGTAATTGGTGGAGACGAGGCTCGTGGTTGTCAAGTCTAATCAAAATTCAGAATTTATCTAATTCGTTATCAGATGCTTAAGACTGTCCAATAACCAATTTGATAAATTTCGTATTTTTATTAGACTTGATAACCACTTGACTCGTCTCCACCAATCACCAATTTCCATTCTTATCCAGTCTATCCAAAAGTCGGGAATTTCAAAGATCGGGTCTGGTCAATTTCCTAGTAGCAGTGACTTCATGCCTCACATAATAATGCAATTTGACAGCAAAAAAAAAAAAAAATGCAATTGCATTACAAAGGTCTGGTAGTTGCGATAAATTTGCGACTTTTCCACATCTTCACCACCAGTTTTTGGCAGAATCTCCACGTGCTGATTATTGCATTACGTTTTTTTTTTTTTTTTTTTTTTTTTTTTTAAGTTCCGACTTGAGAATTAATAAAAATTATAGATATATATGATAGGTCCATAAAATTTTGAAAACTTTCGAAGTCAGTCCCAGCTTGAGAAGAGTCCAGTAAATTACCAGTCCTTAAAATGTTGACAGTTCATCTCAGTTTTATTGCAAAAATAATTCAAGAATGTAGAGAAAATGTCTTAAAAGTCAGCAAAAGAAAATTTAAATACTATAATTTTTGTTCCAATTTTATATTGATCATTTAGAGAAAAAAAATAAAAAAATAAACTGTAAGGAATGCCCTACGAACACTGTCTCACATCAAATTTAATCTGGGGGAGACCCCCCTTTAATATCCTGGGGGAAACCCCCCACCCCCTTTGATATTTTCATCCAGATCCAAAGATTCATTTTTGAAATATTTAAATTTGTCCTTTTTTTGACCCAATTTCCTATTGATTTTAATGGAAACCATTTTTCAGCCATAAAGAACCTAAAAATTAGAATTTCAAAAAACAAAAAAGAAGTCCCTCTGGGGAATTTTAAAAGCAAAATCTCTGCAAAATTTGGATGCATGTGGATCAATAGTTCAAAAGTTATGCTGGGTTTCACGTTTTATGGCTACAGACAGACAGCCAGACGGATGGACAGACGCCCCAGAAATTTTGTGCATTTACACCTCCAAGCCACATATGGTTAAATAATATTGACACTTCATGGATAAATATTCTTTAGGATAGTGCTAGGCATATTGAGAGCAAATTATTTTGTAATTATCATGATTGACTTACAATTAGTCGTAGTGGGCCAAATATCAAAACAAAATACCTTGAAAATCTCTGCGCCATTGCAATACTTTCTCTATTTCTAACTTTATGTTAGTAGTGAGAAAGTAATAAAAGGATGTTGAGTTGTGAAAAAATACCAATATTATGCCAATTTTCTTGCTGAAATATTGCAGTAAATTCACAATTGATTGCTTTTGATACTGACCTTCCCCTCATCAAATTATCAGAGAATAATGAATATATACGTGCTTATACCTTTACTGAAATCTTGAACGGTATTGTCTAATTTGATCTTTTTTTTTCTGGGAAATAAACATAAAATTACGCTTTGAGAGGTGGAGATGGCTTAAAATCAGGCTTCGCCCATGGGTACCTACTTACCTCTGCCATTGCGCCTTGAACTTTAAAGTCATTATGCGAGTCTATGAGTGAATATTGAAATATTTTAATGTGCTGGTCGACACTTTTACTGATTTTTATAAAAAAATTAACAATTCAATTGCTTATAGCAAAAGTTAGCAAGAACCCTACAATGAAACTAATGATTTTATGGATGTTCACATTCAGCTAGCACTTTGTCATTTCATATATACCTATAAAAGAGTGGTTAAACTATAAATCAGATGCATGTAAATAAAAATATTCTTGGAGGAATGAATATTGAAATGTCAGCTGGGTCAGTCCATGCCAAATCAGATTAAGCTAAAAATCTTGGCCTCTCCTATCAGAAACTCTTCAAGGTTTTAAGAGACTCACGTGCAACTTGGGGCAAAGAAACAAACAAAGTTAAAAATATCCAAAAAATTTACTTTGTTAATGACATAAATATATACAAACAAACAGCCACAAGACTTCTCGTGCATCATAAATCACGTATCACATTTTTTACATCCCATAATACTTGCACCAACTTAAAATTAAATGTCACTGATATTCATACTTCCATCTGCTATGCAGCCATCACTATCTATCACGAGTCTAGCCGGTAAAGTTTCCAGCTGAGTTGTGTAAACACCAACTACCTGAAGATGAAAAAAGAGGGGAAAAGGTGAGGACAATCTGATCATTGTTTGAAAGAGAAACTAATACAGAAGCGTTTATGAAACCAACACTTTTTGCTTGTAAAGGGTACATCTCTTCTCTAAATCAGAGGGCATAAACAAACGGTAGATGGACCCCCTACGGCCATTATAAGAGCTTTTACAACTTTGATACACCGTAGACTTAAGGAGAAAAATGCACAAATTCTGAACAAATTCTGGAATAAGCAGAAAAGGACGGAGTAAACATAGATTCTTTCCGATTTTTATTTGATCAACTCCTTTTAGAGTTTTGCTTGAATTTGTCTCAAAAAGTTGTAATGTGTCCCCTACAACCACAATTTGTACCCCGTATGGCCGCACCTCATTTTATTTTTATTATTATTACTATCAATTTGAATGATTTTTGTTGATAAATAGACCAATTTTCTTATTTTTTAACCTGGAATATGAAAGTGACCATAGGGAGTCCTCTTACCCTAGCATGAAAATGGAATCTGAGAATGCTACTGATTTGAAGAATACCTTGGTAAGTTCTTTTCCGTCTGGGTACTTAAAATCAGGAGTGCCAAAAAAAAGAAAAAATCTTCCTCACTTCCTTGGGATCCTGGGATTTGCTTTCCTCACTTTTCAAGTTTTCAAGGGTGTTCATAACCCCTGAATTTATTTCTTTCTTTAACTTACACACACCATGCATGCTGGTACGAGACCTTTTCAGAATAAAACAGTGACAGATAATTTTCGAGGGAGGGGGGATTGTTGGATGCTTTCCTCACTTTTCCTACTTTTCCAAACACTTTCCTCTCATTTCACAGGATCCGCAATCCAGCTTTTTTTGCACCCCTGATTTAAATGAGGCCCATTAGACTTGAACAAGCTAAGTAATCCTCTAGCTAAGAGAATTACTATCCTGTCTCCTATAATATCAAGCAGAAGCAGCATTGCCAGATTTGAGGTTAAAGTCCGTACTTTTTACATTGGATCCTATGGGAAATATACGTTCCACAGCTGCACATCTGGCAACAGTGAGCGGAGGACACTATGGCAAGACTAAGAACTTCCAAAATCCACTATGACTTGATGTAAGTCTTTGAGGCAATTCCAGCTGAAACTTTTCCAGTCACTTCTGGGAAAAGTTGTGTTTTTGGCATTTTAAATCAAAAACAAAGAAGAAACACAAAATCCAAGAATGTAAGCACTTGCATATTTTTGTATGTTCGTTCTGTCCACTTTTCATTTTTGTTTGTTTTCGTTGGATTACAGGTAAAACAAGAGGAGGAAGAAAAAATATGTTAAAGACACAATAAAATTTTACAACTACAAAGTGTTTTAATTTTTGTTTATTTGACTTTTTGTTTATATAAAATTTATGGTTTTTTTTGTTTTGTTTTTTTTTTGCAAAGAGCGTTCACAACTTTGAACCAAATGTCATAAAAATTTGAGTCCCAAAGTATTTTTACAAAAAGAACGCATTACTGACCTTGAGAAACTCAGAAATTAAGTCAGACTGTATTTTTCAAGCAGTCTTGTACCTTTGACAGCAAAAATGTAAGGATTGTTTCCTTTCATAGTAATTTGCAGAGTAGAATAAAAAAAAAAAGATAATCCAATTAAATACGTTCCCTAACATTGAACTTTAATAAGCACTCTTAAACTTTACCTGCAAACCAACAATGGACAAAACAACAAACATTTTTTTGGGGACAAAAAAATATGGACCAATATTGCAAGACTATAGAAATGATCTGGATCTACTAACTTTTGGACTAAAAAAGCGTAGACATTGTAGTCAAGGACGAAAACAAGAATTAGTCATTTGGGAGGACTAAAGTGGATTGGACAAAGTTTCAAGGACTATATGTCTCAGAAAAAGTAAAAAAAAGACAACAAATCCGGTGATCAAAAATTAAAGCTTAGAGGGAAGCATGTTTTGGCCCATGTTTATGAAAGAAAATGATCGTTTTTACCTCTGGAGGTAGCCTCTCTGTGGTCTGTAACTTTAACCTTTTCTTCCACTCAATTTGGGATTTTACTTATTTTGAGATTTTTTTAGACCCTTCAAAAATGGACAAATTTCTAAGAATTTCGATGGGTCACACAATTCTTTGCAAAATGTCCATCTAAACTCATTAAATCCCATGTTACACGAAATGGTACACTTGTGTACCACTTCCCATGAAAGACTTAAACAGGGCATACTGTGTGTTATTTGTAAAGATGAAAAGGAGAGGGGGGCTGTTGCACACTTTTGTTGTAAGTGATCTAAGGGACCATTCAGATGTAAAAACCAGCAAAAATAACGATGGAAGCTCTAAAACTCACAAAATCTTTCCAAAACTTATAAAATACTTTTAAATGTGCAAGCATAATGGAGGCATTGGGCATAATGCATAATGTTGGACTTTCTGCATAGTGGGAGATTCCTATCTAATAAAACTTTAACTCCATCTAGAAGTGACCAATAAGAGACGACTTTTCTTTGACAACGGTGTCACCAGGTGTCTTGGTACCATAAACGGATGTGAATCACTTCTCTGATGTTTAATTACTCAGTGAATCTGCCTTGTCAACGAAGAGAGAGTGACAAAATTAAGATAGGAATCTCCCATCATTAGTGCCCGACGCCTCCATTACGCTCCGGCATACAGAAGCATTTTATGAATTTAGGTGTGGATTTTGTTAGTTTTTAGTGCCACCATCGTTTTTTTTTTTTGAGGTTTTTACCTCTGAATCAACCCATCAGCCCTTAAATCGCTTATTGCAAAAGTGTGCAACTGCTCCACTGAGTTTGAAACTTTTAAATTATGACTCTGCAGCTTTGATCTGTGGAAAAAAACAAAAAAAAAATCCAAAAGCGATAATTTTAAGTTTTAAATACCTGAACCGTTGCATTGCTGGGAATGATTGACGATTGATCATTCACATTGAGATGCAAATCAGCAATATGAACTGGGTAATTATGCAAATCTGGTAGTTTCTGAAAAATAAAAGACTTATTCTCATGTAAATACCATTAGTGACTACAATCAATATGTAATGCAATAAAATAACAGAACACTAGTCCATCGCCACCAATCTTGAAAGTTCTTGATACAGGAGATGGATCAAAATTGGGTCAATGATGGATTTTTACAATTTATTTAATCCAGAGAAAACAGCCAAGAAGTATGCTTTAAGTAACTGAATATCAAATCTTATTGAGTAATGTTATGGTGAGTCAAGTTGAATTAAGGTGATTCCAGGCAAAACTTTTCCAGATTCCAATCCGATGGATGGTGCCCACTAGTCACTTTTCGGAAAAGTCTAACAAAAGTCTACAAATTACTAAAATTGAGACGGCAAATGGTCCTGTGTTTTCCAATGAAGCCTGTCTGAATGTAGGTGTTCCCCAGGGATCAATCTTAGGCCCTCTACTGTTCATCATTTTCATTAATGACCTTCCCTTTTCTGATCTGCGTATGTATCTTTTTGTTGACAATACATCATTAATACTTAAGGGTAATGACATAATACCACAGATAATTAAGGCCTACTCCAAAGTTTGTCATTGGTTCAGCTGTAACGGCCTTTTTGTAAATGAGGCAAAGACACAATTACTAAATTACACCCTAGGACATTGCTCGAACCTTTCTTCGCACTTTGTGAAAATAAATAACACTCTACACCTAGAATTTAAGGATTCCAGAAAATTGCTAGGAATCAATATGGACTCAGGGCTAAATTGGAAAATACACATAGATCATGTGCTAAGTAAAATTCAAAAACACAAATATGAGCCTTGCGAAATCTTGTTAAAATAGTACCACTAAAAAGTGCATTGGTGTTTTACCATTCCTGTATCATGTCTCTTTTTAGATACGGTATTATTCACTGGGGCAGAAGTTCACCCGCAAATGATATTTGCATTGAGCAGAAAAAAACCCTGAGAACTTTACTAAACCGACCTTTTAACTCGATGCTATAAAGAACTATTTATTTATCATAAACTACTTACTATACCCTCTCTGTATATTTTCGAGACCATCAAAGCTATTACAAATAATATTATCAAGCCTTCTGATCTACTACCAAAACATAATTAAAACAGCAGACACTATAATATTGATAACTCACGTATAAATCTAGTCAAATCTGAAAACAACACCAGTTTCTCTGCTATCCAATTATTTAATGTACTTCCTTTCACCCTTAAGCTATCATTTAAGAATGACCATCCAAGATTCTTCCTCAACAGACTAAAGCAGTTCTGTACCGAGAGAGCCTTTTATCATCTTAATGACTTTCTACCGGAAACCAAGTAGATGGTGGGGCAACAGTTTATGATGAATATCTATTTCTCTCTCTATCATTCTATGCACTTACTTCCTATACCATTCGCACCGTATATTTAGTTAAAAATGTATACTCGTAAAACTGGACCTGTACTATAGCTCTGGTTTCAGAGCTCCATGTATCAACTGCCAAAAATAAAAAAATTAAATAAAAAATAAAATAAAATAAAAGTTGTTTTTGGCATTTTAAATTGAAACTGAAGAAAAAACGCAAAATCCAATAACATCAGCACCTGCAAAATTTAATTTATGGACTTTTTGAGCCCAAAACAAGCATTGACACCAAACTATCTTACAAACTCTTTTTTTTTTTTTTTTTTTTTTTTTTTTTTTTTTTGCAACACCGTTCCCGTACATTCTTCACAAGAAAATGTAATTTACCTTTTGTCCATCAGATATGTGAGGATTCCGGCAGCCCCTGCATTTGCAATCTAAACAAGCTTTGCTATCAATATAACAGGGGCATCGCTGTCCACAGCAAGTCAATTTTCCAGGAGAAGCAGTAGCATTTCCACAGCGACATCCACTTCGAGGGGGTTTTGTTCCACTATTTTTCGATTTGGGAGTAGAACTAAAACTGACCTGGAAAAGAAAATGATAATCAAGACTTAGGTATTAATCAAATTTCAAACCAAATCAATCAAAGCCTGGATCTAACCAACAAAAATAGTATTGATGCAGTAATTTCAAGACTACCTAATCAGCTGCCAGAGATAACAAACAGGAATACATACTTGAACGGAAACTACTACAAAACCTCAATGCTGGAAGCTCTGTTTAAAATTCTAGAGCAGACTTATTTTGAACATCAGGTTCTGACAAAGTGCATCAAATCACTTTGGTGACCAGTTGATTAACAACACATCTTAAATCTTTGCCAACCAGCCACTCATTTATGAGTTTTGATGCATTTGCGGTAGCTCAACGCCACTTGTGAGGACCTGTTACTCAAATTATGTCTTATCAAACCTTTGAAATCGTTCTGAAAAAGTTTAAAAAAATCACCACAAAGGGAAAGGAGCGAAAGAGTAAAATTGGGAAAATTCCTCCTCAGAAATTTACTTAGCCATCAGGTAGGTATGTTCCTCATGGGAAATAAACTCAAGTATTGAAACACAATGAACAGTTCATAATACATACAAACTAACCGGTAAATAGTAGTAGAATCTACAAATATATTTTACAACCAAGTTTAGGTGAAAATCCGCGGTTTAATATGAGGGGAACAACAACCACCAAAACGTTTCTAATCAATCAGAATGCATTGATTAGTTTTTGGTGACACCGTTCAGTACTCTTTTCGTGAACGCCTTGATAGGTGGGGCAAATTAAGAGGTTCAATTGACAAAACAGTGGATCCAAAAACTCCTCACTGGTACATCAGAACCATCCAATTTACACTAGAACCTGATGATAAAATATGGTTTTGGTAGAGGTTTTGAGAGTTTTACTTCCATTAACGAAGCAAGTGACTCAAGAATAACAACATAGAATTGTGATAATAGGTACTTACTGGTGTCGATGGAATAATATTCAGCGAATGAGAGGTGTTGACTGAACAGTCTTGGAAAGAGAACTCCTTTTTCACAGGTTTTCTCCGAACTGCTGGTTTACTAATCCTTGAAGAATTCAACGTTGAATAAGCTTGAGAAGAACTGTTTAGCGTGCGTATAGTAGTGGGCTTTGAATTGGCATGGCTGCTCACAGCAGATAGAGGAGACTGATTATCATTAGGAGATTGAGAATTATGTGAAGTTTGCGTTGATGAATTCGTATAAACACACGGCAATATGCTGTATGCAGATTTAGATAGACCTATTGTGCTTTTAAAATTGTCCTTAAAACCAGAGCCTTCTCTTATGATGTCTAATAAACTAGGAGTGCTATCATTCCCATTGACACTGCTGCTATTGTCCATTTGTGACATGGCTTTGGATAGATTGTTAAGCGTTAAGGAACATGACATTATATACTCGCACAACTTCTTGTAGCACTGCAGTAATATCCTGAGTTGGACGTTCTCTGCATATCTTTCATAATTTTTACACCATGCACACGCTGGCTTAACTCTCTTTTTACCACCTAAACATAGCTTGCAGACATGATGTTGACAAGAGGTAGTATTAGGAGTATATGGTTCGATAAGGAGTTCGCCGCACACGGTACAGGACAAGGATTGACGCAAATAGGGTATCAACGTGCAAAGATCAGTCCAAACAGAAGAATCGTTGTCACTGGCTTGCATTACTAATTTACAAATTGAGACATAAAGACTAGTGGGATTCATTTTATAAGAGATCTGTGGAATAATTACCAGCACATCACTAAACTCCGCAAATAATTCCGTAAATACTTTCAGATTTTTTTCCAGTAAATACTTAGCTAACCTAAAAATTATTATTGAATGCGGAGACTGTGCCGCTATCTTCACCGCTGTGGTAAAGAAATGAAACACGTGGGTAAACAAATATTATTTAATACAGTGTGTTACATACTTTAACTTTAGGTTTTTAGCTCGTTTCATGAAAGGTCAAAATGAATGGACTGCCATTATTTTTGTATGCATATGTACCCTCTCAAGACTCCAGAATATTGTTCATTTGTTCTCCACATTTTTCACACACAGTGGCGAATCCAGAAAACATTTCTAGGGGGGGGGGGGGGAGCCTGTGAAATTTTGTAATTTGAAGCTTCGGACATGGACCAAGATAACTATCTTCGTCCATGCTTCGGAGGAAGCAATTCCGGGTTCATTTCTACTGAAAAAAGGCAAAATTTGAGGCTCCCGGGGGGGGGGGGGGGGGAGGGCACGGTGCCGCTCCGTCCTCTCGGTTGATCCGCCACTGGACTCACCAAATATCTCATCCAATCCCGTCCCCATCTGAGAGTTATGATTTTTCTCAGTAAGTATGCGAGTTCTGATCTTAGATTTGATGGTGCTGAATGCCCGTTTAACAACCATTGTGTCTAGGGTGACCTAAAAACTGGTGGAAGGTGATGTGCATGCGGTTCATTGAGCCGCTGATCCCAAAGAAGTCCGTTTTTCAAAATGTTTTCAATCCAAGGTGGAGGCTATATACTAAGCAACGAAGATTGGCTAGTCCGCTGCTGGTCGATCCGCCACTGAGTAGTCCGCCACTGGTTAGTCCACCGCTGGCTGATTCGCCACTGACTAGTCGGCCGCTGGTCGATCCGTCACTGGCTAGTCCACCGCTGGTCGATTCGCCACTGACTAGTCCGACACTGGCTAGTCGACCAGCGGCGGACTAACCAGAGGCCAGGGGTGGACTAGCCAGCGGCGGATCGTGAGTGGTGGACCGGCCATAGTGGGTTCGACCAGCGGCGGACTAGCCAGAGGCGGATCGACCAGTGGTGGATTGGACAGCGGTGTACTAGTCAGTGGCGGATCGTCCAGCGGCGGACTAGCCACTGGGAATCGGCCAGAGTGGGTTCGACCTGCGGCGGACTAGCCAGTGGTGAATTGGACAGCGGCGTACTAGTCAGCGGCGGATCGGCCAAGCAGCGGACTCAGTGGCAAATCGGCCAGAGTGGGTTCGACCTGCAGTGGACTAGCCAGTGGTGGACTATCCAGTGGCGGATCAACCGGTGGCGGACTAGCCATTTGCGGATCGTTAGTGGTGGTCCCACGGCGGTACCAAACAATGATCCTAAGTCGTGGGCCTAGGCAATATCAGGGCCCTGCTGGGCGGCATTTGATTACATTTGCCGCGTTATATGTTGTATTAGTTATTAGTTTTTAACATTGACTGCCCCTTCAAACAAAAGAAGGGGGAGAGGTTTTTCCCTCAGAAGGCATTTTGCAACCATTTGTTGCACAGCCTTGATTGAGGGACTATTTTTTTTTTTTATTACTATCATCATTATTATTATACGATGTCTCATTATTTCTCTCACCTGTCTTCCCCACCCTGTAATAATATCGGCCTTTGATTGGTCCGTAGGAATGCCGAATGCAATGCAAATGGCCTATCTAGGGACTTTAGGGACTCTAGCGGTAACGATTGTAACTACGCGCAGTCTAGGGTGCAAGTCATAATTTTTACGTGGCCTCTCTGCACATTATTCTGTACTCTATGTTGTCAGTCGTCTGCTGCTGTCGTCTTGATTCTGATATGATATCTGTGATTGTTCGGGGTTTCTCCTAGGATTAATTTGTCGCTTTGAGCAATTAAAATTATGATTTTATCATAATCCTTCACACAAAATTTTAGGCCGTAGCCTAGTTAGCCAGTGTCATTGTAAGTATTCTTGATTTCTCCATTTTCACTTGATTCGTTTGCTTCAGAAATCGTCTTGTCCATTGATATGTCATTTTATTGCCTTAGTTATTACATACCTTTCTGCATTCTCAGAGTTGCTGACATGATGTGTTTCGTTATGTATTTGTTTTGCTTTCCTCGATTCTCTGATTCGCTTAAGCCTTTACTGTTCATCAATGGAAGTTTAATGAGCTTTCTAAGTGCTTTGAACCTTTAAAAGTTCCCTTAAATTATGACAGCTTCAAGGTTAAGTTTCATGGCAGTCAATTTATCAGTGTCCTAATTCTTCCAACATAATATTTACTTTTGAGTCGGTTGAATAGTTCAATTTTCCAACACTAATCTCCTTCACTTTGTATTATTAGTGTTTGTTGCATTCGATATTCCTATGCCAATTCCATTTCTACCGTTGTTACTTCCTGAATCCTACAGTTACGGAGTAATAATCGTTTTCTATGCCCATGTTCTCCTCAGGCACAGTTGGCTCCCATTTGATATTCAAACATCTTCTAAGTTATCACATTAAGGCCGTAGGTGTCTGTTTTTTTCCATCTACTCTATGATTATCCTCATTGTTGTGAATCTGGAGACGTAAACAGTGATATTGCTGCCTGAAATTTGCCTAGGATGATCTTACCTGAGTATTTCCTGAACAAATTAAAGCATCGTTGTTTTAGAACTCTAAATGGCTGATTAAGTTGTTGGAAGGTCTGCATCTTCTCTCTTCCTCTCTTACTTCATGGATTTTTATTGCAAAGCCACTGTAGGAGACTGTGTATATTTAGTAGGTCAGTCCTATTTATGAGTTCACTGATGAATCAGCGTAACACTACTTAGTACTGCCATTTGTTTAGGCTCTTATCTTCTTGTGTAAATCTTTGATGTCACTAAGGTAAGGACTGTGTTGTTCCTGTTAAGAGGATTAGCATTTCTAAACCCTCTCACGCTTCCTGACTGACACTAGGCTACCTTGGGACACTTTGAGGAGGTAGAATTCATTGTGCCGCTATCGTGAGAAAATTGAGAATTCATGTTTGTGTTCCAATCGTTTGCTTTCTTTTGTCAGATCTGTTCTGACATTCCAATCTATTTGGTGCACCAATGCACTGTTAACTGACTTTTGAGCTCCTCTAGTGACCAGCAGTTATTTCTTTCGATGATGCACAAGATGTGAAATTGGCAGTTTGACTGTTTTTTCTTTTTGTCTTGGAGCATGTAGTTTTAGTGGAAAATAGTAAATGAAAACTTAGTTAGCGGAGAAGCAAGTGGATGAACAATTTTGTTTTGAATGCAAAGAAACATCTATATATCTGATTCATTTTCTACTATTTTTTCTTATGGGTTGTTCCGTTAAGATTTTTGAGCCCTTCACTTTGATTGTGCCTTGAAATACCTTTCTAAAAGTCATTTAATATTATTCTCATATTATGTATTATTATTTATTATGGGAAATCATTCGAGAAATCAGAGTGCCGATCTCGCACTGCGCATCACTCATCCTCTCTGTCCACTATAGTTAACGAGCTCCGAAACATGTGGAATCATGTGGTCCACAATTGCTTATAGCAGTGCTACCTGCCTGGGAAAAGGGAAATCCTGCAGGGCTCTTGCTCAAGAAGCCCCAACAATGGTTGCTAATGAGCGGTCGTCCAAAAAATAAATAACCGTAGTCCTCATTGAGTGATTGTGGAAGTAAAAAAATACGGCTATTCAAATCAGAAATTCACATGTCTGCTTTAAAGTAAGATGACTTGTTGAGCGCGCATTCTGCTTTATTTTAAAGCTTAGCTCCGATCCTCTTGTTAGAATCTGTCAGTGTTTTTACAAAGAGGTGTAACTCTGCAAAATTTTACATTACCGTTTAATTTCCCAAGGGAAAGCAAACGAATAAATTTTCTTGATTCTCTCTCCTAATTTTGCATGCAACCTGGAAATTATTTAGAAAAAAATTTATCAAGATCGCTTGGCTGGTCCACCAGTGAAGAAAGTACTTAACTGTGATGAGAGGTTTTAAAACGTTGAATTGAGTTACCTCTCTTTGTAGAAACACTGACAAATTATATACATCTGCAAGAACAGTTTTGTTCAGCTCTACTCAGGTCCAGCCATTTTTCAAAACTTGCTGTTTAATATTTCTGTCTTAATCTTTCAAGTTTGTTCCTTCAACAAATTAAATGATGTCAGTTGACTTTTTAGATTTTTGTGAAGGTAGGCTAACTGCTGTACCTACTTATCACTATAAATCTAAACATTGCAGGGTACCTACCCGAGTTAAAATCTAAGACATTGGCTGACTTTATTTAATTCGTCGATATCGCCGGGTATCATTTTCAAAACTTAAATTGAGGAGCTCTTCCGTTAAAGGGCGGATTTAACTGAGGGTGTGCTCGAGCGCTTAAGTCCTGATTTCATATTGTTATTGCATGAAACTCTGATGAGGAAAACTGAGTTTTATTAACTATCTAATTATCAACAGATGTTGTCGAATCGTCAGATGATTCAGAGAACCCAATCCAACACTTCATACTCATGTAAAATGCGGTGCTAAGGAAGAACACTGTATCTCCATCAAAATCGAGTAAAACGCATTCTAAGTTTAACGCATGACTAGGGCTGTGTGATGTTCGATGTTTAAGGGGAATGCGGTTCGATGTCTCATGAGATGCATCAAAACATCAATCCACATCGAAACATTGCAACTTCAATCCAGATCGAAACATCGATCCTTATCGATCGACAGTGAAGCATCAATCAATATCATTGACACATCGATCCGGACCGCGATTAATGTATGGTGGGATTATCGAATGAGGTTTCAATTTTCCGATCAAAGGGTCGTGTTGGTCACTGTTCCGATCGATCTTTAAAATAAAAATCAAGAAATACGGCATTAAAAATTCCAATGCTTGACTTTTTTTTAATAATTTTGTTGACGTCTTGGGATTTTGATGTAAATGTATGTTTTTATGCAGATCGATTTTTCGATGCAGATCGGTTTTTTGATGCAGATCGATATTTTGATGTTTCTATGCAAATCAATGATTCGATACCGATCGATGATGCGATGTTTCGACGTACATTAATGTTTCTATGTGGCTCAATGATTCGATGTGAATTGATGTTTCGATATTTTTCGATGTTTCGATACATCGCTCTGATTTTGGAAATCGATATTGAAGTGACTTTGATGGACCCAACGAGACATTGCACAGGCCTACGCATGGCCCTCCCAACCAGTTTCGACTTTGTTAAATTTTTGTGAATAAATCGATTTGCATGTACCTTCATTTGATTTTTGATCGTTGTAATAGGGTGCCTAGTAAAATATTTTTGCTCCAAATAACAAAAGATTGAAGGAAGGTCCACACTCGATGGACATACGGCTTTTTTCCTGTCTGGCGGGGCATGCATTGTTGCGTGAAGGGTCGCCGAGGAAGCGCCCTATACACAGGTAGAACTGCCGCATCTCGGCTCGGCTGGAGAGCATTGTGTACCTGGCGCTTACGGTGGTTCTCCTGAATAAAGGTACTGATTCCGGCGTACTTACTGCAAGCAGCCCCCCTATATCTCAGAAACTTATAGAGATAAAGGAATTCCGATTGCAGCATGTGAAAGTCCAAGCCGAAAATAGCAAATTTCTGTGTCTAACTCAATTTTTTTTTTTTTTGGCGTTCACGGCTTTCTTCCTTAGCACGGCAGTAATAGTCTTTTGAAATCAGGTTTTTTGAGCACGAGCGCATTCACTGTTTCATCCGCCCTTTTACCGAAGAACTCCTCAACTATCTTTCTGCATTTTAAATTCTACTCATTCCTCTCTACAATCTTTGTTTTGTTTTTCTCAGGTGGTCTGGCTCATACAACACTTTGGCTGTGATAATCTAAATTTTGTAATGGAAGGAGTGAAATTTTATGGGTTAAACACGACCTATTGAAGCCTTTTCGCAACATCTTTGAAAAGTCATCGCGGAAAACTATGATCAGTGGTTCATCAACTGCCTCTTTCTTTCAGTCTCATCCTTTGACCTTTTCCTGTCTTGTTAACCTTTTGTTTTGAGTTGAACATGCTGTAGGTATCTTGGAAGCGTTTGCATTAATATACATCCGTACATCTGCTTTCTATATAAATTTTCTTTATTGCGACCATCTTCGTCCACTGGTAACAAGTAATTTCTGGATCACTCATGTGTGAATTCTTATCCCACTCTGCAAGCAAAAGCCTCGATCTTCCCTTGAATATTTCTCATTAAGTCCATCAAATTTCCAATTAAATTTTATCTCTTTAATATTTTACCAAATGACCATCTATTATCACCCAAAACTTCAATTTTTCGTGGTCTTTTCTCCAATCCTGATTTCTCACTGAATCACTAAAAAAATTTAGTCGAGTACCTGAAACATTTTCAACCATATTGTTTTCTGTTTTCTTCAAGGAAAACCTGCGTTTCTCTCTGTTCATTGAAAGCTGCTAACTTACCAATTTTGAACACTGCACTACTTTGATATGCATGCCATGATTTTTATGCGTAACCATTGAAATTAATCTGCTGCAGTTATTTTCATCTGGCCCGAAGCTCTGTAAACCATCTCACCTATCTTCTAACTCTCCTGCCGTTTCCTGGAAATAGTCCTTTTTTTTAGAAATATCCATTTCCGTAATCCAATCCCAAGTGCCGAAGGGCGGAATGACTGAGTCAAGCTCAACTGAAAAGTGGGTTTGCGAGTATTGTACTTACGAAAACTATCCATCATCTCTGAAATGTACAATGTGTCGAGGATCCAAACCACTTCTCAACGAGGACATCTTCCGTCTTCGGGATGAATCGTCTTCACCGATCGAGCAGAGTCTGGCCTCTGGGCCTTCAGATATCATTAAATCTGAATACTGCTGCATTAAATGGAAGTGTGATAATTGTCAAAATGAAAACAGCGAAAATTCAAATAGCTGTGAAGTATGCAAATTTTCACCTGCCCAAGCTGCTGTAAATGCATCAAATCTACACGATCATTTCAGTCCGTTAAGGATTGAGTCCATGGCAGCTATTGGAGCATCGGGACTTGATCATCAAAAATCATCATCTCTGAATGCCTCCAAGTCCAAATGGAACTGTCCATCTTGTACCTATGAAAATTGGCCTCGAGCTGCAAAATGCATAATGTGCGGTCAACAAGCCTTCAGAATATCTCCTGTTCCATCCTCATTCAAAGATACTCATATTTATTCGCCTGATAGAGACTTCGCTGCTGTCGCCCAATGTGGTCCCAATCTTGATGAACCTTTTCCATCTTTTAAAAAGTAAGTCTATTCTTTATCATTTTTATTCAAAGTTTCATTAGTCGACATTGTCTGATGCTTGTCTTGACAGGAATAGCTCTTTAGTCGGATGGCTTCAGTTTATCATTTAAGTTGCAACCAGAATGTTTATTGGTGAAATTTTTGATAGAGAATATCAAACTGATTGTAGGGTATGTTGTTGATTACCACTGGTGACAGAAAAGGTTAGGGAAGTTAGAGCCAGTTATTTTTTAATACGTTCATAGTTGTCTCTCGCAACTCTTTTGCTTTACTTTATCGAAAGTTAAGTTGAATCCAACAGTCTTAATAATAAATTCAGCCTCTAGTGTTCATTGATATTTGCTCTATTTTTAAAAGGTTTATCCTTAATTGTGAGTTATGATTCCAGTTATTTGTTTGTTTTTTGGGCGGCTGGACTTTACTACTACTCAGAGACTCAGAGCTGCCAATTTGTGTAGATTTAATGACATTTTGAAATTCACCGAAGATTCCACTGGTTGAGAAAAGATACATAGTACAGAGTTTAGTTCAGTGTATGACTGGAATGCACGAAAATACTCTGATCTGTAATCTTTTCTCAATCGGTGGAAACGCCGTTATTTAATAAAAATATACCGATTTAGAAAAGATAGAAGATGCTTGTATTTTCGTGCATTACAGTCATACACTGAATTAAACTCTGTAATCTTTTCTCAACCGGTGGAATCTTCGGCGATTTTCAAAATGTCATTAAATCTACGTAAATCGACAGCTCTGCTACTACTCCCCACCTTATTTGATCATGATATCTCTGATTCTTTAGTTAATATGATTACTGTAAGATTTTGGTTCAATGTTACAGAATTCCAAATACTTGAGGTTGAAATTGATGTTTTATCTTCTAACTTTAAATTAAAAAAAGAACAAAAAACAGCTTTGTTAATGATCCTGAAAACAGTAAATGTGCTGAAACTAAAAATTTAAAGAAAATGAACTTTGCATGGGGATCTCAAACGTAAATAAGTGTAGTAAGTGGTAATTGAAGGAGGGGGAAAGAAGCATTGCTAACCTGGAATGTTGTGAACAGATTCCTTAAGCTCCGTATTTTTGATGAGTCTTGAACTTGTTGAGTGAGTAAACTTGTGTGAGTCTTGTCTATATTGAGTTTTTGGGATCAAATAATGTCACAGCTTGACGGTCCCTCAAAAGACGTCGGATGTTGCGTACTTAAGTGTAGTTGTGTGGGGTTTTGACTCCCTCTAAGTGCTCACAGTTCATATGCATGCGGGACTGTAAGAAAGTAACATTATTTGGTCCCACATGTGTTAAAATTGACTATGTAGAATTGATTGACCATTACTTTTAAAGAGCCTGTTCTAATTAAATATTTTCCTCTTTTCCTTTCTCACAGGTCAAGTTCGCAACGGCTTGATGATTTAAGTGATTTAAATCCTAGTAACACCAACAACAATGTTGAATTAGACAGGCTCAGGAGAGCGCAACGAAAAATTCAACGCAATCCTGATTGGGGATGGCTGAATGCATGTTTAGGCATTGTTCAAGGTGATGCAAATGCTGTCGAAACCTATCTATCCTCAGGAGGGGATCCAACTCGTCAGTTGACTCAGATGGAATGCGCTTTACTCAATCGTCCATCAGCTTTTGATGTTGGTTACACTTTAGTCCATCTTGCAATTAGGTATGACATTTTATTTATCATTTTTCTGGCTACAAAGCTTTGTTACTTTTTCAAATTATAATTTCAAAATCTGTTAAAATAATTGAAGAGTTCTTTAGAATAACCTTGTTTAAAACAGAGGGTCTGCTCGTCCTTCACAATTGATATTTTAGTGCGTTATTGTGTGTATGAGTTGAACAGGTTGTTCTTTGTACATGACAATTAAACTAAGCTCCAATTGGCAGACGTGTAAAAGAACAGCTCGTTTAACTCTTTTACATTTTGTGGCTCATTTAGGCAAAAGAATAAAACAATTTCGAAAGAATTCATTTAACAAAGACTTAAAAGACCAGCATGTCGAGTGGACATGAGAAAAACACACTAGCGCGAATGTGTGACAGCCGAATTGTTTCGGCCGACAGACTTCTTGCATCATCAGCACTTTTACTATTACCCGATGTACTACTTGACTCAGAACACTGCTTGAATAATACTTGACTCAATACACTCTCAACAAACTCAACAAAAACACATACAACAACGCTGGGAAATATGTATTTCTGAGGATGAGCATACCCTCAATTTTTTACACTGTTATTCTAAAGAACTCCTCAATTGTAAAAAAAAAAAAAAAAAAAAAAAAAAAAAAAAAAAAAAAAAAATGACTGTTTCTTTGCGAAGATGAGCCTTACCTCCTTTGTTTTACCCTCTAATTTTGTTAATAGTAATTGAAGGGTAATTAAACACGTGAATATGTCATTTAAGGGTTATTAAATATGTAAATACATAATTTAAGGGTAATTTGGGTAAAAATGTAATTAAAGGGTAAGTAAATGTGTAATGAATGTAATACATAAATTGCAGTTCACAGATTTTGAAGCGAAAATACTTTTCTGCAATTTCAGGATACTGAAATTCAAAGTTGTCAGACATTAGTGCCTTCTTATTTTTGGGGAAGTACCATTTACTCTTTTGCATTCAATTTCAATACAGAATGGTGCAAATATACTGATAAAAAAAAGAAAAATAAAAAAAGATACTTTTAAGTAAGTAAAGTATTAAAGCTTTAAAAGAGAGGTTTCAGGACATTTTGTCAACGACTTTTTGTCCGCGCGCATGTTTCGTCCAAATGTTTACGTCACTGCGTTTTTTCGGCAGCAACATGTTGGTCCACTTAGTAAATAATGTCCAAATAAGAACACCAACTCCATACAGGAAATATTTCCAAAATTGGGAAACATCATAATTTTGGTATAATTTTTGATAAAACTCACATGATCATTCGTTGGGAGCCTTATGAGCGGCAGCTGCGGGTTTTACAAAAATCGTGACATTTTAAACAAATTTTGGCAACAGGAAATTTGGAAAAAAATAAAGAAAAAGATAGAATGACATCGGTAAGGGTAAGAATTATACTCCACACGAAAACTAAGTTACCATAGCAGGACCTTCATTTACCTTCCATTTTCTTATTTTCAATGTTTCCATAAATTATTTTCCTTGCTGTATGATTATTTTTCATACATGTTCTCAACTGTTGTCAAAAATTTTAAATGTTCAGTAAAATCAAACATATGTGGACCAAAATTAAACGCTTGGACCTATATTTTCTTGCCTTCATACATGCGTGGACATAAAACGTCTAGGCGAATTTGTATCCGGACAAAAAGTCGTTGACGAAATGTCCTATACCCAAAAGAGAATGGGGATCGGTTAAAAATATAAAATTGTGAGCTTCAATTTTATAAGCTTTTCAATGGTTCATTCTTTATTACTTTAATGATTAGAATTTCTTTAAATTAGTTTGATAGAAATCACTTGTATTTTCATCAAAATGTTTGGTGTTTGGTGTTGTGATTGTTACTATCTGCCTTTTCAACATTGCAGGTTCCATCGCGAAGACATGTTGGCCACAATTTTGTCTTACATAGAAGGCTCTGGCTCAGGTGTCAAACGTGTTCCTTCTTATGTTGCCCCGGATCTGGCAGCAGACATCAGGCGCTATGTTGCATCCACAATTAAACAACGCAAAGCTTCGTTTCCTTGCCCTTTTGTCACTGAGCTTACAACTTTCACACTTCCTGCCGGTATGGCTCTTTATAATGCAATTCATCATTAAAAACCACGTATCATTGTTTACTCCGCAGTAATATGCTTTTTGTGCAATCAACTTTTATTCTCTTAGTGTTCAAGCTGTTTTCATGCCTCTATTATGGGCCAGATCAAACTGTCATGCTGGAAAGAGCCACAGTAGGCTACTTTTACGTTTTTGCTTCTAAATTCAGAGTCGTTCTGCTTGTCCCTCTGCCATGAATTACTAAAGTTACAAAATCTTTTCTTTTGGCTTCAATTCAGTTTAAAAGACTCAGAATCTTGTTGTAGGGCCTCTTAGCCTGATGTCAGTTGGGTAGGAGGACAGTATGCCCATCAATACGTACAGTTGGGGACAGGAAGAATGTCAGACGACTCCTCGAGGTAGGCCACCCGCAACGCTTAAAAACGTTGAGATATGTATTGTGGGTGGCCTACTTCAAGGAGACATCTGACATTCTTCCTGAGCCTGACTATACTATGACCTGCAAAAGTAAGTCCTTTAATCGAAATCGTCCTTGATCAAGTTGTTAATTATTTTCCTAAGAGTTTTAGATTTTTTAAGGTATACTTTCAAGTGTCAATTCTGTTAAACTCGGAAGTAACCCAAAATTGCCAAATTCTTTAAATTTGGCAGAGGATCGGAAGAATAAAAATATCTACCAAGATACTTCCTTTAAAAAGTCTTAGTACAAGCATGTATCTGTGGTAGTAAACAGGTTAATAAAAATACTGTAGAGTCATTAATACAGGCTCAACCCACAGGGTGCTTGAGACATTTAAAGAATCAATTAATCGTAATTTGAAAATTCCGTTAGCCTTTTGACGTATATAGGCTTACGTTTTTATTTTTTATTTTTTCACAATTCATTCAAAAGGTATTAAAGTAAAGTGGTAGTAAAAAAATAGTAAACAGGTTAATAAAAATACTGTAGAGTCATTAATACAGGCTCAACCCACAGGGTGCTTGAGACATTTAATGAATCAATTAATCATAATTTGAACTTTTCGTTAGCCTTTTGACGTATATAGGCATACGTTTTTATTTTTTATTTTTTCACAATTCATAGAAAAGGAGCAGCCAATGAGAAGCTATGTGTACAAGTCAACCCAACAACAACAACAAAAAAAGTCTTCATAATTAGACATAGAATACATAGAATAGACAGTTATTAGGTATTTGTTATTGAGGGGATTAATAGCTCATTCACGTTATAAAAAGCTTTATCAATCAGGAAATGCTGCAGGGACTTTAAAGAATACAGTAAACTCAGACCCTCTAAAGCATTCCTTGATCAAGAGAGGAAGGGCATTAAACAGCTGTATGGCGGAGAATCTTACTGCGTTCTCAGAAATATTCAGAGTAATTCTTACATTGTCTATATTATGGTGTCTGCTAGCGTAACTATGTTTAGGTAACATGTCATCCGGTGTAATTAGGCAGTTATTCAATGCAAACTTGATACATTCTAATATATACAATGAAAGGATGGTAAAAAGTTTAAATTTTCTGAATAGAAGTTAAATCGAATGTTTGAAGATCATCTTTAACATTTTAAATATTTTTGGGGAAGATGCATTTGCGAAAAAACATGAATATTTTTTCCTTTATTTTTCACGTGTCAAAAAATCTCAGAAAAATATTAACAAAAGTTATTGAATGATTGATTACGGTTGAAGAATGAAATGAAATTGAAAATTTTGAAATGTTGGATTCGACTTTTGCCCATGTGTGATATGACCAAGGATTTGTGCAGGCCAGCAGTTACTTTTGGAACCAGACAAGACAAATTAAGACTTTGCACCCAGTGAGAAACACTTTTGCACTTTTTAGGCTCTGTTGAGAGGGCATATTAATCGGGAAAGAAAAGAAAAGATAGAAGGGAATCAAAGTTGAGATCTTCCCCTAATCAGGTTTCTAAAAACTAAGACAAAATCATAAAAAAGAGAAACGTTTTAACGAAACGAAATTGACATAATATGAAATCAATTCAATTATAAGTAGAGGCACCTTTTTATCTTAAAGTTCAAATCCCTAATTTCGTCAAGTTGAAATGGAGATTTCGACATGAAAAATGGGAATTTCGTCAAGTTCAATTTCGATGTATTTAGCTTTTTTTCAGTGACACAACAAAATTTGGTTTTTTTGTTCTCTTTTTTTTCTTACCAATGGCACAACAAACGACAGGTTTTACGTGTTCTTTGGAGGTAATTAAGGAGAAGAAAAGGTATCCAGCAGACAGAGACGCAAAAGTGGGCTTGAAATTTTTTTCAACGCAATTTTCTTGATGAAAACCTTCCCCAAGATTAGGGTTTTGACCCTGTTCTTTCTATTTTTAAATTCAACTGTTCAATGCACTTTGCGATGAGTCCGATTGAGATTGAAAGATGTGCCACCGGTTTTCTTAAATTTGCGTAATCGCAAATTTCGTCAGCTCACAAACTCGTAAAATTGCAAAAATTTCGTCAAGTTGCGAAATCGCAAAAAAATTAGCCGATTTCGTGGGACATTTCGCGTCAAATGCCAAATTTCGTGTTTTTGCGGTAAAAGTTTGGATTTCGCGTTTTATCGCGAAATATCGCGGCCGCGAAAAAAAGGTGCCTCTAATTATAAGGAGATTCAAAATTTTATCGGGAGAAAACAAAAAGGATTTCAAAGTTACAAAAGGATATAAATCATTTTTACGGATGAGGTTTGAGGATCTTGCTCTCAGGAACTAGTCACCAGCCCTCTATTTTAGGCTAGCATTGATTACTGTAATAATTTTTACTTACTAAATTTTTCCTATAAAAACATTTGATTTATTTATTGATTTGTTTTTTACAGAAATTGAAGATCTACCAATGATTATTCAAGAACAATTATTTGAAGAACTACTTGATAAAGATGCGCAACAGCAACTTGAAGCTGATCCTCCAGTTATCAACTGGTCGTTAGAAATCACAGCACATCTCGGATCTAGACTGTACGCCTTGTGGAACAGATCAGCTGGAGATTGTCTGCTAGATTCATTGATGCAAGCCACTTGGGGCGTTTTTGATAGAGACAATATACTTCGCAGAGCTTTAGGAGATTTGCTGAATAATGGAAGTCATGTGTAAGTTCAGTCATCTTCCTCTCAAACCTCTCTCCAGGGTTGCAGACAATTCTCGATCACGCGATCGTACGATCGCGTGAAATTCTGGACGCTGCCTGGAAAAACATAAGGTCAAAGTGTAAAAAAAAAAAAAAAAAAATTACCACTCAAATAGTGTTAATTGGGTTGCTACGCACTATTTCAAGTACAAGCACACAATTCCAAGCTGAATTTTGAGTAAGCACACTGTTTTGAGCCAAAATTTCCTTCACTGCGATAAAATAAGCAAAAAAGCAGGTCCTCCAAAATTGTGGGCCGTGTCCTCTGTGTGAGTGAAAATTGTGGAGGCAAAGAAGATTCTGCACCCCTGCCTCTCTCATTTGTTTCTCACCTCATCACCAGCTGGCTGATCATGAACAATCGTATTGTAATGCCATTGAGTATGTGTTATTCTTATGGGTAGTGTCATTCTGAGAGAAACCCCTCTCATCTCTACACCTTTCATCCATTCACCGATGACTCCTGAGCTATCGTGCACACATCATAGAGATCGAAGGGTTTCTATTGGTATGGAGCCCATCGCAATGACACCACTTATAAAAATTACACTCGTTTGATGTCGACTTGATGCGATCCTTCATAATCAGCAGGGATGCGAACCGGAACCCAAGAACTGGGAGAACCCTTCTTTTTGACGGAACCGGAACCGGAACCAGACCCGGAACCTGGATCTGCGGTTACCTCAGAACCGGAATGTGTTTTTAAGTCTGAGAACCGGTTCCACATAGGTTCATGATACTCGATTCTTTTCTCTTATGTTCACTGCTATCAAAAATTGCCGTTTTCATAAACCTTACTTTTTCAAAAAGAATTTTGGTAACATGCTTGGGATACATTTTGACGTAAGTATGTTTGCCTGAACTTTATTTTCAAATTGCAAGAATTAAAACTTTTCTCATGTTACTTTCATGCGAAATGATATAAAACAATAAATCATATTCACTTCAAAAGCCCTAAAGTTTTTTCCTACTTGAAAGCAGTACACTGGGGAAAAATGAAGAAAAAAAAGAACCGGGTTCAATCTCGGTTCTAAATTTATCAGATGATTTGGAGCCGGTTCTAAATTCCGGAACAGTTCGCATCCCCGGTAATCAGCCTGCAGGAAGAAGAATTGAAAAAATTAATCACAAAATATTCCTTCTTATCTGACTACTCTATTTCATAATAATTGTTTTAGCTGAACCAATTCTCCAATCAAGTCCACACCAAATATAATAATGATGAGCTGAGGTCAATATTCATAAATGCTCTTTCAAAGGCATGCAGTACCAAAGATAGGACAGTGGACAGTGCTTGAATCAGGGCTGTAGACCTGAGTGCTAAATGGACTTGTCAGGGTCTAAAAGAGGGGAATTTTGAAACATTTTGTATTCCTGAAATTTAAGAAACTGCGCTATCAAATTTTACAATGTTTATTGTTTGATTAACTTTTCCTTGTAGCAACAATGCTCAACATTTTTTTTTTTGGTTTTTTGTCAAAGTTATGATCGCACTATTCACTACTTTTGTGTTTTTTAATTTCAAATAGCAGGAAACTTTTTTTTTTTTTATTTACCTCCTTGAGTGCTCTAACAAGGGGAGGTCACGATGTGTCTGGCTCCGATTTTCATGAAATTTGCATGAAAATGTAGCTTAGGTACGTCTTATTGAGGATCAAGAATCGTTATCGGCAAATGGGCACATGGAAAGTCAAAAATAATTTTCAAAGTTTCGTCAAAATCTGCGAAATTCAAAGTGTGCGGCTAATGTATTGGAATTTCCGGGCTCATTCGTATAGCAGCTCTGTGGCCGACTGGTACGGCGCTCGACTCGGAACACACGGGTCGTGCGTTCGATCCTGGGGTCAACTGCTCCATTTTTGCACTTCAATATCTAATTTTAATTGGTGAATATCATGTTGTTGTTGTTTTTTGTTATCTTTGTTTTTTTTTTTCGTATGTCGGGAAAAAAATTAGACAAAAAAGAAATTTTGGAAATGATTGAATAACGTATTTCGGATGAAAAGTTAAAGTAATTTTTTAATGATAAGATTATAATTGCGATTTGAGCATGCGTCGTGCAATGACAATACGTTTCAGAAGAGAGCGGAGCTAGTTGTGAGTCAGTTGCACTATCATCAGATTACCTACCTACACTTTTAATGGTTGAAACTTGCGTACAATGCCGAGAAAATTATAATCTTGTCATTAAAAAATTACTCTAGCTTTTCATCCGAAATACATTATTCAATCTTTTCCAAAATTTCTTTGTTGTCTAATTTTTTTCCTGACGTACGAAAAAAAAACAAAGATAACAAAAAAACAAAAAAAAAACAACAATATGATATTCACCAATTAAAATTAGATATTGAAGTGCAAAAACGAAGCGGTCGACCCCAGGATCGAACGCACGACCTGTGTGTTCCGAGTCAAGCGCCGTATCAGTCGGCCACAGAACTGCTATACGAATGAGCCCGGAAATTCCAATACATTAGCCGCACACTTTGAATTTCGCAGATTTTGACGAAACTTTGAAAATTATTTTTGACTTTCCATGTGCCCATTTGCCGATAACGATTCTTGATCCTCAATAAGACGTACCTATGCTACATTTTCATGCAAATTTCATGAAAATCGGAGCCGGACACATCGTGACCTCCCCTTGTAAGTACTTCCTTCCCAATTCGAGAGTCCCAGGCAGGTCGCCGTTACTCTCCTCTTTCCTATCCTTTGTTTTGAGAATACTTTGATTGTCTTTCCTACCCCTTCTTTTTTTATACAGTCCAGTCGTTCGCTGTGAAATATCAGAATAACGAACCATGTGTTTGGGCGGGTGGACTTTACTGCTACTATTACTACTACTTTTGTCGAACAATTCATTTATTGGACCTCCTTTGATGTTCCCAGATTTTACCCTTATTGGAAAGAATATGAAACATCTCAGGCAAGGCTGATGCATTTTTCCTTAGAAGAAGGCCAGTGGGAAGAAGAATGGGCTAATCTTGTGTCTTTAGCAAGTCAACCTGGTGCTAGTTTAGAACAGCTACATATTTTTGCTTTGGCTCATATTTTGAGGCGACCAATCATTGTTTATGGAGTGAAATACGTTAAAAGCTTTCGAGGAGAACCCATTGGATTTGCTCGTTTTGAAGGTCAGTCAATCTGTTTTAATATTGTTAAAAATCTACTTTATCTACTGCTCTTTGAAGTGACCTCCTGTAGGTTGACAAAATCCTATTCTCTAGAAATATTTTCTAGTGAACTTTATTTTTAAGGTAGCCTAAACATCTAGTGTACTGAGCAAAGTTATGCATCTGTCTGAAAAAATAACTGAAGTCGGGTCATTCCACGTGGGATCAACCAATGTTGTTGCTCGACCATCTCAGAAAAATTCCAAACTTTGGTAGTCGATTTTGATATGCATGGGTGTAACAGAAACGATTTTTTCAAATTTTTTTGAGTCCCCCCATTCCCGTGGCGGCCATTTTTAGGTTAGGTCCCCCTCTACATTTGAGCAAAATAGAGGCTCACGAAAACTCGCATAACTTTCTTTGTAAAAGAGCTTTAGAATTTTCAAAAAAACCAAATTGTAGCTTAAAAGATGGACTATTTTTTACTTGAGGTCCGGTTTTTCTCACATTTAAGACACATGCCTCTAATTAGGCCAAAACTTTAATCAAAAATCTGTCAAATTTTGCATTTTTGAGCTAAAATTCACGCACGAAGGAAAATAGCTTAGGACTCCAAAAATTTTTTCTGAGTAGTCCTATACCAAGAGACCTCACAAAAAAATTTTGGGCCCCTAACCTCTCTCCAAATTTTTTGGAAAGACCCTAAAAAATTGAAATTTTGAAGAAATGGCCTAATTCAAGGGCCCATAACTTTTTTCTGTGTAAATTAAAAAATACGAAATTCTCAGGAATTTTACTCCTTTAGTAGGGCAATCGATTGGCGTAAAGTTTTCTTTCGGGCAAGGCTTCGTTAATTTTTTATGATTGATTCAAAACGGCCAAAATTACGATTTCTGGTGAAAATTGCGCAACTCTCTATATCGAAATATATCGAAAAGTATTGATAAAATCGAAAAAACTGGATATGTTTTCCGTAGCTGAGATAATTTTGAACAAGAAAGGCTCTTTACGGTTTTACTCTCCGACAACTCCTAAGTCCTCAAAAACGCGATTTAAATTTACCAAGATATTCGGAGAAATTGAGACACGCCTGACAACGCAATGTTATTTCAATCGCCTTGCCGGAGCATCATCATGACACTCGAGTCTCAATTTCTCCGAATATCTCGGTAAATTTAAATCGCGTTTTTGAGGACTTAGGAGTTGTCGAAGAGTAAAACCGTAAAGAGCCTTTCTTGTTCAAAATTATCTCAGCTACGGAAAACATATCCAGTTTTTTCGATTTTATCAATACTTTTCGATATATTTCGATATAGAGAGTTGCGCAATTTTCACCAGAAATCGTAATTTTGGCCGCTTTGAATCGATCATAAAAAATTAACGAAGCCTTGCCCGAAAGAAAACTTTACGCCAATCGATTGCCCTACTAAAGGAGTAAAATTCCTGAGAATTTCGTATTTTTTAATTTACACAGAAAAAAGTTATGGGCCCTTGAATTAGGCCATTTCTTCAAAATTTCAATTTTTTAGGGTCTTTCCAAAAAATTTGGAGAGAGGTTAGGGGCCCAAAATTTTTTTGTGAGGTCTCTTGGTATAGGACTAATCAGAAAAAATTTTTGGAGTCCTAAGCTATTTTCCTTCGTGCGTGAATTTTAGCTCAAAAATGCAAAATTTGACAGATTTTTGATTAAAGTTTTGGCCTAATTAGAGGCATGTGTCTTAAATGTGAGAAAAACCGGACCTCAAGTAAAAAATAGTCCATCTTTTAAGCTACAATTTGGTTTTTTTGAAAATTCTAAAGCTCTTTTACAAAGAAAGTTATGCGAGTTTTCGTGAGCCTCTATTTTGCTCAAATTTAGAGGGGGACGTAACCTAAAAATGGCCGCCACGGGAATGGGGGGACTCAAAAAAATTTGAAAAAATCGTTTCTGTTACACCCATGCATATCAAAATCGACTACCAAAGTTTGGAATTTTTCTGAGATGGTCGAGCAACAACATTGGTTGATCCCACGTGGAATGACCCAGCCCGAAGTGTGGGTGACATGATTTGTCAAAAAGAGCTTATTTACACTGAAGGTGTCGAAAAGGATTCAGCACCACTTTTGTAGAGGATTAAACTGCAAACCATTGAATACTACAGTCAGAATGGAAACTTAAATTAATTTAGAAACATTTTTTACTTCAGGTATCTTCGGGTCTGGCATTCTAGAAAGTGATTATCTTAGGCAATTTTCGGCTAACGGCCAGGTTGTGATTGGTTGAGTGTCAGCCCTGATTGTAAATATAACCGTAAAAAGCACGTTCGCCACATTGAGAAGTGAGTAAGCAAGACCGCTGGTTTTTGCTGGTAAATTCCAAATCTTGTTTCCATTGGCTCTTATGGGAGATTCTCTGAATGTAGTATTCTGTGTACTCGTACAGTGTTTGTAAAAGCTTTACTGCATGTACTTTTGATGTGATTTTACTCTCTCACTCTAATGAAATTAGAAAAATTGAGAAAGTATTGCGATGGCGCAGGGATTTTTTTATTCTCCGGTGCGCGCACCGGTGCAGCTCCACTGCACTGTAATGCTTTTTTATTCCGGTGCCCCAGCTCTGGATCGCACCGGAGCGTTGTTTTATCAGCGGTGCAATGCACCTGGTGCAGCTCCGGTGCAAGCTCCAGTGTATCGGAGTTGAAGACCGATGCACTGGAGCTGGAGCTCCGGAGCTTCTGCACCAGACAGCTTCGGTGCTGCACCAGACAGCTTCGGTGCTGCACCAGACAGCTTCGGTGCTGCACCAGACAGCTTCGGTGCTGCACCAGACAGCTTCGGTGCTGCACCAGACAGCTTCGGTGCTGCACCAGACAGCTTCGGTGCTGCACCAGACAGCTTCGGTGCTGCACCAGACAGCTTCGGTGCTGCACCAGACAGCTTCGGTGCTGCACCAGACAGCTTCGGTCCCCCTGGGCCACCAGACAGCTTCGGTGCTGCACCAGACAGCTTCGGTGCTGCACCAGACAGCTTCGGTGCTGCACCAGACAGCTTCGGTGCTGCACCAGACAGCTTCGGTGCTGCACCAGACAGCTTCGGTGCTGCACCAGACAGCTTCGGTGCTGCACCAGACAGCTTCGGTGCTGCACCAGACAGCTTCGGTGCTGCACCAGACAGCTTCGGTGCTGCACCAGACAGCTTCGGTGCTGCACCAGACAGCTTCGGTGCTGCACCAGACAGCTTCGGTGCTGCACCAGACAGCTTCGGTGCTGCACCAGACAGCTTCGGTGCTGCACCAGACAGCTTCGGTGCTGCACCAGACAGCTTCGGTGCTGCACCAGACAGCTTCGGTGCTGCACCAGACAGCTTCGGTGCAGCTCCAAAAGCTCCGGGTTATTGCACCGGTGCGGATTCTGGAGAATAAAAAAACGCACCATTTGACAACATCTTAAGGTATCATACATTGAGAGTGGTGAAATTTTTGAAGTATCTTGTTTTTGACTACTTTTGTTATAAGTAGGTAAATTAAATCTTAATCACAAGCCAAATCACTGCACTATCCCTTTGTTTGTAAGATCTCACTTCATGTAGTGACTTTAAATTTTTCCAGGTGTTTACCTACCACTGTTATGGGAACCGAGTTTTTGCGTTCGCTCTCCGTTATCTCTTGGATACACTCGAGGTCACTTTTCAGCTTTAGTCACTATAGAGCCCTACTCATCATCTTCAATCAGTAATCAAAATCCTGATGGCACCGATAATTCATTGCAAGTTGCCTTCCTTCCACTCATGGACCACCAACGCAAGCTTTTACCTGTACATTTCGTCATGCAATCTGAGGTAGGACTCTCTAAAGTATTACAGGGGTGCAAAATGTTTCAAAAGTGTTGGAAGTCAGAAACAATGTGGAACTTTTTCCTCACAGAATGGGTCTGTTGCAAACTTTTGCTACAATGATTAAGAGAGTTTAGCTTAATGTAAAATCACCTGAAAAGTCCATTGGTGGCATTAGAAAGTCATAAAATGCAATAATAAAGTCACAAGAGGTGTTTGATGAAATCCCATATGGCGGAGAAATATCGAGCAATTTATATGCATGCACCACGAACATCCAAGGATAGCCAACCTCACAATATCGATCATAACCAATCACAACGTAAATAAATACATAACCTCTACCTCCAGTGAGGTTGGAAAAGTTGGCCATCCTTGTATGTTCGTGGTGCATGCATACAAATTGCTCGATATTTCTCCGCCATCTTGGATTTAATTAAACACCTCTTGTGAGTTTATCATTGCATTTTATGATTTTCTGATGCCACCAATGGACTTTTCAGGCGATTTAACATTAAGCTTAACTCTCTTAATCATTGTAGCAAAAGTTTGCAACAGACCCATTCTCAACAAATTTGAAAAGTGATGGCCTTTTTTTATTTTGCTTATTTCAACATTTTAACATGGTATGTACCAGAGCTGCCGTTTTGCGTATAATTAATGACATTTTTCAATCCACCGATGATTTCATCGGGTGAGAAAAGATTACAATTTATTAATGTGCTCGTCATAATTTTTGCTAGGTTTGACTCAAGAATTATCTATTCAATTGTATATAGCAATTCGTAGGATTAACAGTTAGCAAGTTAGCAAAATTTATGTAAGCTAGCAATTTGCAGTTACCTATTAAGTGAATGATCAATGATGATTTGACAGCAGTTATTGACTGCTCTTTAAGGGGAGGTTGTAAGCCCTATCTTCACCATGTTAATTTACCAATCTTTCCGTTCACATATCTCAAGACCATTTGCACCTAGCTCACTTTTTTTTGTATATGAGCGCTGAGTCTTAAGTTTAATTGGATGATTTTTATATTGCATCAGTCTATTATCTTTGTCTTACTATGTGATATTTAATTTTTGCAGACTGGTCGGGAAGAAAACTTACTGCGACAGTGGCTAGATGTATGTGTCACAGATAGTGGCCTTCTAGTTGCTCAACAAAAACTGTATAAACGGCCTCTATTAGTTGCTCAAATGCTCGAAGAGTGGTTGAACCATTACAGGAGACTCGCGTAAGTACTTTTACACTCCCACTTTTCAGAACCTGCTGATAGGTTGTTTCTCCACAGTGGTGATGAGTTGAGTCCAACATTTCCTCTGAATCTGAATCCCAGTTTTTAACACCTGAATCTTAGAAACGGTATCCATTTTTAGAACCATTGTGAATCTTTCTTATTTTGAAGCATTCTCTAATAACTCACTCTAAAAACCGCACACGGAGAAAAAAAAAATTGCTGGTCTAACCATACCGGAGTTGTTGATAGTTTTATGATTAAGACAACACAAACAGTCCTAAAACATTAGATCAGATACTGCCAAATAAAAGGATAGAATAAGCACAAGCCTATTTCTGGCAGTGATGGTCCTTGTAGCATGTAAATTCACCATAAAAAGTCCCTTAAGATATCTTGTTGATGCTGCCAGAGTGCCAGATATACCCAAAAACGTAGCCCAAAATGCCTCTATCAAAATTATAAAAAATGATCCATTAAATTCGAAAAATTGGCACTTATTTTTTCTTCCTGAAATGATTTCCTACAAGAAAGATCTTCAAAGTTTTCACACTCTGACGACTCCTAAGCCGTCAAAACTTCAATATAAGTGTTCCGTGATTTTCAGAGGAATTGAATCGTGTGACAACGCCTGCTTAGTGCAATGTTATATTGAACTATATTGATCGCCTTACTGGAATGTCTAAAGTGCTCTTTTTTCTATGAACCCAGGTATCCAAGGGGTTTTTTAGGTTGCTGATTTCATATTTTTTTCAAATTGTCTTAAAACGTGATTCAGACAAGCTTTTTGAGTGTTTACTCACCAATTAAAGTAATTTAATTAAATTAAATTAATTTAAAAAATTTAAATTAAATTTTAAATTAAAATTTTAATTAATTAAAATTAATTTAAATTAATTCAACTTTTGATTTGAATATTATTACATTTTTATACAGGCAAATGTCAAATGCTCCATTCGTAAGGCCAATTCCTGTTCAAGATTATTCAAGCGATGGAGATTCAGATGACGAATGACAAGTGCGAGCTTAATCTTTCTGCTGAGCGAATTAGATTCAAGTCCGTTTGTATTCAACAATCGTCATTTTACTGCAACAATACTAGCCGACTGTTACTTAGGCTGTTTTTTCGATCGTTTCATTTCAAAAAAAATTGCCCATAATTTGCCTTTGCTTACTCAATTTTTACCTTGATTTGAATCTATAAAAGCAGAAAATCTTATCTTACATTTTTATTCTTTATAATATGACGGGAAAAGGTGTTTTCGTGAAGTATTTAATTATTTCTCCCTTTTCTTTTTTTTTTCCTTATTTTTTTTAGTACCTCGCACTTTTATCAGTTATAAACAAACTTTAATTATTTCAATCGCAAGTTTGTTTCAAAATGTTCCTTTCTAGTCCTTATTTTCTTTTTTTTTTTAAAAAAAAAAAATTAACGAACAAGCAAAAAAAAAAAAACCAATAAATTAAAAAACCAAAAATAAAGAAGATTAAATTAATCATGAATTGTTAATTTGTCACAGAGGAAGTCAAATCAGAAACAAAGAAAAAAAAAACAAAATGAAAAAACCATTAGAAAGCCAACTAGTTAAAAATCAAAACCCTTGAAAATTATTCCAAATTATTATCTGATGAATTTTTTTCCAGTCATTTATTATTTTCAAATTTTATTTCTTTTTATTTTGCCTTTGTTGCCTCAACATAAAGCTAAATGTAGCTCTCCTTAAAATATCAGATTTTGAGATTAAGTTAAGGTGTAGTCAGTGAAATTTGGAGGATATCTCAAAGAATATTGTAAAATAAAATTATGTTTGTCCCTCAATACTTGACCAATTTCAAACATTTTGAAATTATATATAGCACATAATTGTGAGAACTTTTTGTGCTTGGAACCTAAATTTTTTTGGCACAGGTGAAAAACTTTTTAACACAATTGAATCTTTCAAGAAATATTTTGGGATTAAAAGTTTGTTTGGCACAGATGGTCTAGTGAGCAAGCCACTTGTAAATTTTTAGTGCACATGGCTGAGAACTTGCATCTAGTATAGACTAGGTGTTTAAATGAAGTTCAACCTGCATTGCATTCGTACGTACAGCAAATTTTTATGGAAAGTTAGATAAAAAAAAAATTTTTTGTCTGAAATACCTTTGCTAAACAAAATTTGAGTCTTTGTTAACTTACAAAGCCCCAGGCTGAGTAGTATCTTGTGAGAATCCATTATTGAATTTGCAATGTAAGCGACTTCAAATATTTTTGCATTAGGTGCGTGTTTTATGAAAAGTAAAAATAAAATAATATTAGATTATTTTAAAGTTTCTATGAATCTCATTCTTCACTTTTTTTTTTTTTATTATTATTTTTCTTTATTTATTTATTTATTTTTTTTTCTTTATTTTCTTCTTATTATTGTGAAAGCAAAAAGTAAAAGCTTTTTTATGCTCTATGAAGTTTGCGTTGAGCTCAGGTGAGCTCAGGTCGATCAGTCTGTAGTTTATTGAAAATGTGAGAGAGGCTGATCTGAAAAGAAACTGTGCTTTCTTCCTGCCAGATCCTTGTCCTTTGAAAACATGGTCACATCTAATTCTCCAAAGTGAGTAAGTTTTTCTTTGGGCCTTGTTAACGCAATACTTGCCAAAACTTTGTAATTATCATAAAACCAGGGAAGATAAATGGACCGTATGAAGGATGTTTATGGTTTTATGGCTTTTTCACTGGCTGATTTATTTTTCATTTTGTAGGTTTGCTTGATTAATAATTATATCAAACTCTAATCATGGTGAAAAACCTTTCATTAGTCTCTTGCATCTTTGTTTGAACAGGCAAATTAATGTTATTACCTCAGTAAAATTTTTAATTGGAACTGCGGTTCTTTGCTGTTTGGAAGTGTGACCTTGAGTGTTTCTGGCTTTTTTGAGTGCTTGCTCCTCTCCTAGTGTTTTGATCACCAAAAAATCTTCCCTATCGTGTGTTCTTGTTATCCATGCAAAATAAAATTATTATTCATTTATTTTGCACCACTCAGTGACACTTTCCATAAAGGGTTTCAATTTCTTTTTTTGACTCAGCCATTTGTGGCTTCTGCCATTTATGATAAATCCCCAGATTTTTTTTTTTTTTTTTTATCTCAAAGTAAATAATTATTCCAAGCTGAATTGTTAATCTCAGAAACATTGGAGTGTTCCTAATTTTTGAAAGTAAATTATTAATTGTCATGTAAGAGAATCTCTGAGTTTTCCACTGATTCCGAAAGTCTTTAAGTTTTGCCTCAAAATTTATTTATAATTTTAATCATACTCTCATTAGTTCAGCATTAATTTATCTTTCCTTTGACTAACACTGATTTGCCTTAGAGATTTGGTTCCTCACCGAAATCAAGAAAAAGCATTTTCTTACTAGCTGATTTTGTTCCTTTTTTTTCCCCTCGTTAGCCTTGAAATCTTTTTCTTTATTAGTTCAACCTCTCCCTTTTAAGCTCTTCAAATTTTCAAGGAATTATGTTTAATATTTTCTGTAGCCTTCTGACAACAGGGCAATGTGAGTGGCTTGTAAGTATGAGTGAGAGCAAAGATGACGTCTGCTCTGCAAATATCCTATTTCCGCCCAAACATTGCAGTGTCTAAATCACCACAATTACACCGCTCAAGCTTGGAAGGATTTTACTCTGTCCTTAGTGTTACTTCTTGCTAATATTTCTCCATTGCATTCTTTAAATTGCTCCAGCAAACAACCATGTAATTTTCTTTGAAGTTTGTGCATAATTATTAATTTCCAATTCCTTAAATGGCATGTAGATAATACAGTTCAAAGCCAATCTCGTTAGTTTTTAAGTTTTTGAAACTTGCTCCCGCTAAAAAATTTGTTTTAGGTTTCAGTGTAGATGAGTAAATCTTTTTTTCTTATTACCTCAGTCTCTTTCAATCAGGTTGATAAGTTTCTCATCTTGGTTTTCCTTTTGCTGATTCAATGCATCAGTGTTCAATTTTTCTTTTTTCCCCTTCTTTTTTTTTTTTTTACTATCAGAATTTTGAATTAGAAATGATTTTGAGAGTAGCAGTTGTTCATGTAAATAAATCGTAATTATAGTTCATTCTCCATTTTTAACTGGTCATCTTAAAATTGTTGAGACTTAGTTGTTATGATTGTTTCTATTCGTACCTTTTCCCCCCATTAAATATGTGTTGTTTGTTTGACCAGAGAATTGTCAAGCACTTGCTCTCTTTCTCTGAACTTTGTGTACAGATTAAAATCAAGAAGAATGAAAATTAATTACATTGGTAAAAATGTCATTAATGTGATAATACACAGCTGTCAACAAACAAATTATTCAATGCAAATTTTGTTATTTAATTATTAGTTTATTGTACATAAACTACAATTATAATAATTTATAATAAAATTATGGTCTATTTCTTAGTTTTTTCTTCCTTTGCCTTCTTTTGTGTTTTCTTATCATCCCTAATATGATGGTGAAACTGACAGGCAAACAATGGGTCTGTTGCAAACTTTTGCTACAGTGTTATGAAGGATTGATTGCTACGTAAAATCGCGTTAAAATAAGGTCAAGAGCATCAGAAAATTCCAAAATCCACTCAAAAACTCAATAAATTTGTTTAGCAAATTTACAAGATAGCGGTCAAATGAACAGGCGACAATGGGGGAGTCGGGAGTCCCATCTAATCGCAGCTTTCTCTACTATGAATCACTTTTCTCAGCATAGGAAACTGCAGTTAGATGGGAATCCCCCATTGTCACTGTCTCATCGGTACCCTCTTGTAATTTTGTCTAACACATTTATTGAGTTTGTGAGGGGATTTCCGAACTTTCTGTTGCTTTCAATTTCATTTACAAGTGATTTTATATAAGCATCTACCCTCCATAAGACTGTAGCAAAAGCTTCTAACAGGCCCATTGGTTTTATTAGTGTAGCAGGGAAGAAAAAAAATATAGTGGAAGCTTGTGTGGAACTGCTGTTCCTGCCGCAGTTGAAATTCCGCTTAAAGAGAGTTTTTGGGAATCCCCCATTGTCACTGTCTCATCGGTACCCCAGTAATTGGTAATTCCAGTTAACAGGTTTACTGGAAGAAAAGTACATTGTACTCAGAAAAATTAAAAATTGAAAGATGATCTTGGAACGTTCGAACCAACTCATGCCTGTAGGTACATTAGATGGTCAACGAAATGTACAAGAAAGTAGTGGACGTAGTTGTTCATTTCTGAAGGATCACTGACCCTCCAAACCTTTGAAATTGGTCATGCAAGAGTTGTCTTATATTAAAAAGGAATGTAGCTTAAAAAAATGTCAAAATGCATACCTAGCTATCAACCGTAGGAACCTAAGTATAAATATGAGTGAGATTTTTACACTTTTTTTGCGAAAGGAAAGTAGATGTGAACATTGATTTACATGGGTTCTTGCGGTATTCTGAAAAAATCATTACGCACATTAAATTATATGAGAAATGTTCTTGCAATCCAATTCCTACTTTTGATCATAAATTTGTTAAATACTGCAAGTGTGCGCGGGGAAACATTGGCTTCATACATCCATGCTTAATCACAGAAAAACAAGTTTGGAAACTTAAAATGTGCATTTCTCTCAACACCCAATTTCTGTTCAGATCCATTTTTCAACAGTGCGTCTCGATTGATCCCAGAAATTTTATTTATCAAGAAACAGGCGTCATGAAGTAGGCATCACAGTTAAAACATTTTTAGCTGAAGACAAAATTCCCCCTAAATCAGTGTTGCCAGGTTTGGACACGGTAGAATAGTCCACGCGTGGACAGTTTTCGAGTTGAAAACTGTCCACTCCACACTGTGGATAGGGGTATAGAGGATGGGGAGTGGGAGCGTGGACAATTGTGGACAGGTGTGGCTGTATTCTCATCAAAATAGTCCACAAGTGGTGGAATTTGTCCACTATTGGCAACACTGCCCCTAATTTTTATCGGTGGGTCAAGGAGGAAAATGTACCCTACCCTGTTAAATTTAAAAAAAAACTGTGGTAGGTTTATTTAATTGCGCCATTTGCGCCTAAGAATTAGTTGATGACGCCTAAGAAATTGAGTTGACGGTCAAGATTGGCGCCTAAGAAAATTTTCGCCAAAAAATGGTTTTTTCCTCCTGTCGATTAAAGTCCACGCTCCTGCACGTTTGGTTTTTTGCTGATATGTTGATCGCGCGCCAAAAATATGACTAGTTTCTTATGCGCGCTGCATGTGTCAAAAAAAAAAAAAAAAAAAAAAATGGCCCCTAAAAAATACTTGATGGCTCCTAAAAAATGACATGGCTGGCCAAAATGACTTAGACCTGAGTTACAATCACTGTTTAATACCCAGGAATTTCTAGTCATTTTAAAATAACGGGGGGAGGGAGGGAGCGTATTAATTTTTACTGCATAATTCAAAACTGGCGCCTATTCCGAAATCCGGAATGGATTTTCTGGTCCATAATCGTAGTTCCGTATGGTTCTGTGCCTGTTCTGTGCTCTCCGTTTCTAGAACTGTGAACACTGGACTGGACTGATCGACTGCGATGGAGCACCCGGGAGCTCACCGGGGCATGTAAACAGAGCCGATTGGGAGCCACGATTTGGCGGGCTGTTTGAATTGATATAAAAGAAATAACATTTGTTGGCATTTTAGGGGAGTTGTAACGCCCTTCGGGCGAATACGCGCGCTCCGCGCTGCGTTTACCTCCCGCTCGCTTCGCTCGCTCCCGGTCTTTTTTATAATCTAACTTGGGGTTGTCTGCACTCGGAAAAGGGGTTTTTTTTGGGGATAGTGGCAGGTTTCTCCGCTTTTCTTTGGTGGACCACAATGGGAGTTCGTCGATATCACGTAAATAGAACCTCAAAATTGAACGGCCCTTCATCGAACTACACCATCAAAGCATTTTTGTGAAAATTAAAAAAAAAAAAACAACAAAACAAAAAAGAGACTAGCCGGGGATCGATCCAGCAATCTTCTGGTCCGGGAGCCAGCACTGTACCACTAGGCAGCAATCGACCGATTGAGATGAGGGTCAAAACTCAGGTATATAAACTCAGCTCATCAGGACGTACGTAGTTCAAACTTTTGCCGCTAGGTGCCACGCCGGTCGGCTCCCAATCGGCTCTGTTTACATGCCCCGGTGAGCTCCCGGGTGCTCCTTTCGATCGACTGGAGTCGGTAAATATTTTTTGAGGTTATAAACTCGTGAAAATTTTCCTCAGGCCTTTCGTGCCGATGCTTTTGATTTCAGTTTGTAATAGTTTTATTTCGTGCTGATGTGAAGTTACTTTCATCAAGTATTAATTGCAAATTTTCCTATTGCATTTCGGTTTTTTCATTGGTTTAGTAAACTTTATCTTTCAAAATGCCGCGTATAATGATAAAAGGTGGTGTTTGGAGGAACACTGAGGTAATGTATTTTACTAATTTTTAATGGATTCCTGTTATATTCTCAACTCTCAAGTTTTCACAAATATTTGGGGTCCTATCTAGGACTCCTGATATTTCCTGTACTCAAATGGTCTTAACGTAATTTAGGTTCAAAGTCCTCACGTAGGAGATTCTAGTAAGGAACGTTGGGACAGTTTTGCATGCTGATAAGCTTCATTCATTGAGGAAGACTGCGTCTCATGGATTTGTTGACCCTCAGTTTACATGAAAGATTGCTTGTACATCACGTGTACTTGATGAGGTGCTGGACAAGACTGAAAACAAATGGCTGGTATGAACGGAACGGCCTTGTGTGATACTAATTAGTCAAAGGCAAATTGTTTAAAGGTGAAAAACGGAATAGATCCTTCTGGGTGGGAATGGTTTAGTGTACCAGGAAAGAACTCTGGTGTGAAGACCCAGGCAGACCAAGACCAGTCATTTGTGAATCCTTTCACCTTGTTAATGATTTTACAAGAGCATCCTCTGTAAACATAGTTGCGAACCAGAAGCATAATTTACGCCGCTGCTTTTTTTTTTTTTTTTTATTTTTTTTATTTCAAAACACATTTACAACAAAATTATAATTAAATACAACAAATACTTTTTTTCAGAAGCAAAGGCATACAGCCTGACCGCTTGGAAAAAATAATAAAATAAAACAAAGATAGTATAAATAATACAAAATAAAAATAAATATAAATAATAATAATAAAAAGAGTTTTATAATATAAATAAAGAAATAATTAAACAAATTAACTAGATTTTTTGGTTGGCACGACGCCCGGAATAAAACAATAAAAAGAAAAAAAAAATTGATCAACGAGCAAAATTGAATAATACTAGAAAATCAAACTATTTAGGTCCAATATGACTGAGAGACTAACGAAGGGTTTAATAGAAGAGGGAAAGAATAAAAATAGAAGAGGGAAAGAATAAAAAATAAGGGGCAACAACACCCCTCTCTAAGACTCGATCGGCATATATTTGATAAAATCTTGGAAGAGAAGTTTAATTTTTGTAGACATATTTTTGTAATCATCAACTTGTATTGCCATTTTGAGTTGGTATGGTAATTTGTTATATAGTACTACGCATCTATAGAGGACAGATTCCTTTGATACCTCGAGTCTTAGAAAGGGGAGAAGCGCCCCCAAATATACTCCATTCCTACGCCTAGCAGAGTTAGGTCCAATAAGGTTTACAGATGGAAGGAGGAAGCTCATCAGTTTAATAAGACCTAGATTATGTAGTTGATCAAAGGATAAAACATTCATTAGACCACATAACTCAGAAGAAGGATACCGACGGGGCAAGTTCAATATGTTTTTTATAGCTCTCTTCTGTAATGTAATTAATGAGCTCCTCAAACCCCCTTACATGCAGTGATTGCTAGGCTCCTAAGAAATGAAGTTCTAAAGAAATGAATGATGTTCAATGCATGAAAAGAAAGGTACTTTTTGTGTCTCGAACTCTGAAATGAAGTTTTACTGATAAAGTATGAACATATACTACACTTCTATAGCGGGGAACTCATTGATAACAAACACTTTTTTACTCATGGTTGTTTAAAGTTACTTGCCAAACCCAGAAATTCAGTTTGCAACCCTGCCATCTTCATGGCAATGCTTGTAAAGTCAAGATTTGAGTTGTACATACTTTGGCTTTTATTACTGTCCCAAGTGTTCAGCAGGTATTGCATAGTTCTGTTGTCCAATAGAAGTATTGATACCGTTAAATTTCTGTAACAGTCTCACAATAATGCTGAAAAAGAAAAAAAAGACTGAGTTAGAATGGTTTGTCAGGGTTTTAATTTCTGTGGAATTTTACTTTTTTTGTATTTATAGAATGAAATTTCAGAGCAATTTTTTTCTTTGTATTTTCAGGATGAAATCCTCAAAGCAGCTGTGATGAAATATGGTAAAAACCAATGGTCTCGTATCGCATCATTGCTACATCGCAAGTCAGCGAAACAGTGTAAAGCAAGGTGGTTTGAATGGCTGGATCCAAGCATAAAGAAAACAGAATGGAGTAGGGAGGAGGACGAAAAACTTCTGCATTTAGCCAAGTTGATGCCGACTCAATGGCGCACCATTTCTCCAATCATTGGAAGAACGGCAGCTCAGTGTTTAGAGAGGTATGAATATCTGCTGGATCAAGCTCAAAAGAAAGAAGAGGGAGAAGATATTGTTGATGATCCAAGGAAATTGAAACCTGGGGAAATCGACCCCAATCCAGAAACAAAACCAGCGCGTCCAGATCCGAAAGACATGGATGAAGATGAGCTAGAAATGTTGTCTGAGGCACGTGCAAGATTAGCAAACACTCAGGGTAAAAAGGCGAAACGCAAAGCAAGAGAAAAGCAGTTGGAAGAAGCAAGGAGATTAGCTGCTGTGCAGAAACGACGGGAGTTACGAGCAGCCGGAATTGAAATAGCTCCACGCCACAAACGTAAACGAGGTGTTGATTATAATGCAGAAATTCCTTTTGAAATGAAACCAGCGTCTGGATTCTACGACACCTCAAACGAAGTTATTGATCCTCTAGCTCCAGATTTTTCACGCTTGAGGCAGCAAGATTTGGATGGAGAACAGCGCAGTGAAAGAGAGGAAAGAGAAAGAAAGCGAGATAAACAAAAATTAAAAGAGCGTAAAGAGAATGACGTTCCGTATGGAATGTTGCAAAATCAAGAACCTACTAGAAAAAGGAGTAAGCTTGTTTTACCGGAACCTCAGATATCAGATCAAGAACTTCAGCAAGTTGTTAAACTAGGTAGAGCTAGTGAAGTTGCACGGGAGGCTGTTACGGAAGGTGGAAATACTGTGTCGGACTCATTATTAGAAGATTATTCTTTGACTCCTGCAACTATACGTGGCTCTCAAACTCCCGGCGCACTTCGCACTCCACTTACTTCGGCACCTGCGAGTGATAGAGTTTTACAAGAAGCTCAAAACATTCTTTCTCTTGCAAACACCCCTCAGAGTATGCGAGGAAAAGGGGCTTATGCCACTCCAACACCTGTCAGAGATAAACTCTGTATCAATCCAGAGGAGACTTTTGAGACTCAGGTCAGCATAATTTTTTCTCTACATACTAAGCTTAAGATTGTTTGTTGGTGAAATTACTAGTACCGCGAAAGTTTGAAGACGGTGGTACAGTACTCTAATCCTCATAGGAGTACGAATCATGACCCCCTGTTTTCAAAGATGGAAAGCAAAGTAATGCAAAAATCAGGCTTTTTCAGATTTTTGAGCGAAATGAGCGTTTTTTAGCGAAATAACAGCAACGTTTTGCGGAAATAAGCGAATTTCAATTTTTTTATCCATTTTCATATTTTTTCCTTTCAGCTGTCTGTAATAGTAATCAAATGACTTTATTAAACAAATTATTGATTTCAATTTGTTCAATTCTCTCTTTGAAGATTCTTTATCATAAGAATGAGAACCAAAATAAAACCGGTTCCTGACCGAAACTGGAGTGAGAACCAAAATTCTGTGGCAAGCTGGAACCTGAACCGGAACAGTACCGAAATAGGAGACAAAACCGGAAGTGGAACAGGCTCTAAAAATTGATTAAGTTTCGCAGTCCTGCTCAAAAGTTAGATTCAGGGGGGGGGGAGACCTTTTGTTAGACAGCTAAAATAACTTCAGGTTTTGGATTCAACAAGATGAACCCAATGGGTCGAATAGAGGCTGATTGATGTTTTGCTCTATCAGCAGCATTGGCGGATACAGGGGGGGGGGCCTTTGGCCAAAATAGGGGGAAAAGAGGAGAAAAAGAGGGGGAGGAAAGGGGAAAGAAAGAGAGAAAAAAGGAAAAAGGGGTCTCCGGGGGCAAGAATTCCCCCCTTCGCGAGGGCTGGATCTGCCAATGATCAGCAGTATACCCGTAGTCAGTGCACTTAACCCATTTTTGCTCAAGAACTCTTTGAAATTTTGAGGTCACTTTCTCAAAAAATCACAATTTGAGATCTAAAAAATGAAAAACTGTAAAAACCAGAAATATTAGGTCCAGCTAAATGATGATACATGCGCTAAACACTTCCGAAATTGGTTTTTGAGTATTATTAGTCATAAAGTAACTCAACCAGTGGGTTGAAAACGACCCAGTGGGCATATATGGGTTAAAATCCAGGATTAAAAGTTACAAGGAAAGATCTAAAAGGAACAATATTGCAGTAAATTTGACATATTCCTTTGGCTTAAATTTCTCAAATTCCCTCTTCATTCTTGGTTCTTTTGATAATTTTTGAAAATCGCTTTAATATGGATGATAGCACCCGTCCTGTGTTTTTTTCTGTTCTCTTATTTTTTAATCATAGGCTCAATTAATTCAATGAAAGTTTCTTTTGTTTAAAGGTGAAGGAGCAATTGAAATCCAGCCTCAGTATGTTACCTGCTCCTTTGAATGATTATGAAATCGTTGTTCCGGAAGATGAAGAAACGGCTGAAACATCGGTAGAAAAAGAAGAAATCACTGAAGATCAGGCTGATGTTGATGCTAAAGCTCTAGCTAATTTGAAATTACAAAGTATGGCCAACTTTCAATTAATTCATCAAATTCCTTCATATTTCTTTTAAGATGAGAATAAAAAATGATTCTTTAAACCAATTTTATTATGAGATTTAGGTGAAGGTTTTCACCCAAACCAACAGTTGTGCATTTTATTTAACTCAGATTTTCTCTCGAACCTCATAATAATATTCGTTTAAACAAATTTTTGTATCCACTTACGTAGCTGTAGAATGTTGAAGTTTGCGTGAGCTTGGTACTATATCAATGAAAGATGATGGAATACTCCACTATCTCTCTGAGCAAAAATGAATGCAAATCATCCTATGCCTTGCAGTTGCCTTTTAGTTTAGAGCTTGTCTTAGACGTTTAAGCGGATCCAAGTAGATAATCTTTGGCAAATTTTCAATTTCCATCCCATCTAAACAAAACTTGCCGGAGACTTTCATTTTTTGGTTATTTATTGTTCTTGAATGAAAATCCAAAGCTCAAATTCATTCTCATTCATTTCTCTTTTGTATTTGTTTTTCTTGCAGAGGAACTAGAACTGAAAAGTCGATCTCAAGTAATTCAGCGAAGTCTCCCAAGACCGCCTGATGTTAACATTGTTTTACGACCGCAGAATACAGACCCACCTTTAACAGATTTACAGAAGGTTTGTGAAGAAAATGTTTCTTTAGTTTAGTTACTATGGATCTGTTTTCAAGCTAACTGAGGCTCATTCAAAATTGGTGTAACTGTGTCGCTCCTCCCCCCCCTCTTTCCCTCTTAAAAATAAATGCTCACATCATTTCAAAGCAAAATTTAACATTACAAGAGGTACCTCCAAATTTTCAAGCCAAAAAATTCATTTAGGAGCGCATATTGGGTCATGAAAGTTCTTTGGCCAAATGTTTTAACCCAATGACATGTGATTCAATTTGACAAAAGTTGTTAGGCAACAATGCCTATTTGTTTATTCTATACATACGGCGCACCTAGCGGTAAAACCGTGGAAGTAGAGTGAAGCGAGTGGCGCTATCTATCGGTAAACGCTGCAAGCTCTTGAACTCGTCGTTCCGTTGCTGTGAGATCGCCAAATCGGCGGTATGAATTTCTTCAGAGTCATGATGAGTCTGACTCGTCTATACATGGTAATGGGTTAAATATTAATTTATTGGAAAAAAATGTAGGTATCAAAACAAACTTTGCGCGACAAAACCTGGAAAAGTAAGTATTTACCACTTTTACTGGGTTATTAAATCATGCTTTGAAGTTGAAATTCATTTTTGGTGGGGGAATTCTGCCGATTTTGAATAAGCCTCTTTATACATCAATCAGCAAACCCTAGAAAGAACATGTAAGAAGCAACTCCCAAAAGAACAAGATTTAGGTGTAAAACATCAGAATTTAAATGCGCCAAAATTCCATTGAAAAGCAGTCAATGTAGAAATATTACAGTACGATAATGTTGAATTATGAAATATTTTTCCCTAAGTAACAAAAGTTGAGGCCTTAGCCAATGCTGTCTGATGCTTTACGTTCATCAAAAGTGAGGTTGGGTCCGCCATTTTTATGCACGCCCTAAGCACCATCAGGACCAAATCCACTTTGGGCCCTGTACTATATGCTAAGTAGTAGCTTTGGGAGGTACATTTCTACATTTCTACATTTTTTTCTTCGCTTATCATGGTTTTCTGTTTTACAGGCTGAAGAATTGATTAAAAGAGAAATGATAACAATGTTGCATTATGATGCCCTTCAAAATCCTGTTCCATCAGAAAAGAAGCAATCTAATGTTGTCTCACAAGCACAGCACCTTGCTTATTTAGAACAACATGCGTATGAGCATGTTTCCGCTGAAGATATTGAAGAAGTAAGAACCGTTTATTTTTTATTCTTAATCATTTAATTATTTGAAGTCCGCCCTCTCTCTCATCAATTATTATCATGATACTATCACCACCACCACCATCATTCATCATCATCTGTAGTTTATGCGAACATAAAAGTTAAACTATGGTAAAAAAATATGTAGAATGTATGCATTTAGTCTCATGTATTTATAGTCTAAAGCTGTTGAACCATAAGATTAAAAAAATCAATTATTGTGTTTTAAATTATAGTCGTGCTAATAAAATGTTAAAAATAAAAAAATAAAAAATAATCTATCTTCACTGTAGATCTTTTGCAATAATCACGAGACCTATTGAGCCTAAGGGTGTTGAATGTTCTTTTTCTAAAAAAATTCAAGACAAGTACCTTACTTAGTACTTAATTTTGCTGCGCACACGTTGGTGTGGTTATTTTACAGTGGCACATTTAAAATTGAACAGTGAACACCTAAATAGTAAATTTTGATTATTCAACTTGAGTTGGACTAACATCAGATTTAGACAATTACGAGATCACCACACTTTTTTGAAGCTTGCCTCTTGCATTAAAAAAAAAAGAAAAAAACATCTTCTAAGCAGGGCTCAATTTATGATGAGTTGATGACTGAAATTAGCAGAAGAATGGATTGCGGTGAGATGAATGCTGCAAACCCGGTCCAATACATTGCTGTGGAGATTCAACTGACTTAAGTGAAGCAAATTAAGTAGTGTGAAGTCACTCTTTTTTATCTGTTGCTTCCGAAATAGTTTATTCCAGTACAACTTGTATTTTGGAATTGTAGTCCATTTATTTGAGTGTGTAAACCTTCTTTCCCTCTCTAAATTTCCTAAAATTTCCTATACGATTTTTAACCTCTCTTTTTTTCCCAGGCCAAACGTTTGTTAACCAAAGAAATGGAGGTAGTCAAGCAAGGGATGGGTCATGGAGATCTCTCCATTGAATCTTTTACGCAAGTCTGGGAAGAGTGTCTCAGTCAGGTAAAATCAAGTTTTCTGTCAACTTGTGATGTCTTTCAGTAGTCTGGTTTATGCGAGAGATTTCAATTCGGGTTACGCCAAACTCGAGCTGGTTTTCAACCCGAGTTAGTGAATAAATACCCTCATATTTGAACTCAAGTTAAAAGTGTTTCTTCCTTCTTCTTCTTTTACATTTTTGACAAAAATAACGACAATGTTCGGTATGGTACAGACAGATACTACCCCATCAGACATGTGTTTAACCTTGCTCGTTTTGGTGACATCTATGCCGCGCATCAACCCGATTTCGAAACCTCGCAGTGTTTATGTGCAAAATCTCAACCCTAGTGTGTTGACTGGATCCCATGTCAAACCAGAGCTGAGCAGAAACCAAGTTGTTCGTGTGCGCATCTCAACTCGGCTTGGCTGAGCCGGAGTTGGTGAACCCAAGTTGAGCAGCCTCACGTAAACTAGGCTATTGTGTACTATCTCGGCTCCCACCCCTCTTTCTCTGTTCTGGTGGACAGGATGTTTGAGTATTAGGTTTTGACAAGTAGCGGTGTCTGCTTCCGAATTGCATCAAAATGCATCGGTGAGTGGTTGGTCAGCCCAGTATTTAGACTTGTTGCTAATCAACCACTCACTGATGTGCTTCAATGCAGAAACTGATGCAGAAACCACTACTTGTCAGAACCTGATTCTCAAAATGCTTCTGCTCTAAGCACAGTTTTTTGGTTCATGGATGTAACCAGAGACAGTATATAATAGAGACCACGCACTATCTATCTTGCCCATGTTTGCGCGCAGTGGCAACTTTTTTTTTGGGTCTCAACAGAACACTGAAAAACATGGACCATACATTGACTGATGAGGAACGTCGTTGAGATTTTTGCCCAGTGAATCCGAAGCACCGAAATTGCATCAGTCAATGTATGGTCCATGTTGGATGGTGCTCCTTCATGCTCCCTATGTTAATTTCTGTTGAGCTCCGAAAAAAAAATCAGTCTCCGAGCGCAAGGCTAGTTCGTGGTCTCTATTATACCGGGTGTACCAGACCACCCGGATAGGGCATTTTTCTCGAAAACTACTGAACCAAATGATTTGAAACAAAGAAATCAGATTGGAAATCAACCCCAAATTTTCCGTTCTTGGCTTTTTCAAAAGCCCCCGATAGTCCCTTGGGGGGTTTTTGGGGGGGGGCTCAAACACATTTTTCAAGTCTCCGCGAAAAAGTCTCTTATAAAGGTATCAAAAAAAGTTCCTATTCGTAAAGTAGAGGCAACTGGCAACATTTTTGCTTCTATAATTTTTTTCCAAAAATCCCCAATTTTTTGAGTTATTGGGGCTTTTTGGAATTTTTTCAAATCGGCCCCTGTGACCACCGTGTTCAATATTTTTCAAGAATATTTACAGATTCTGAAAGAACAGATTAAGACTTTTCGATTGATGTGCCACATGTTACCTCTAAGTTTAAAAATAAGGTGTTTTACGCCAAATCAAAATTTTGAGGTTTCAATGGCAGATTTGGAGCGATTTCATGGTTTGAGCCAGTTAGTGAGAAAAGGTTTTACTGTTGAACAATAATCAAAACTTAATGTTAAAAGAAAGAATGAGCTTACGCCGCGCCATGCACGGGAATATGTAAGTCTATACCTGTGAGTAGTGTGAGTGGCGGCGTTTGTTTCTACCAGAGACATGCTGTTGTCGGAGTCCGTTGCTTATGATTCGTCAGAATCGGAACTGCTAAAGGAATCAAATGGTTCGAATGCGTCCTCAGAATTGCTGGCTGCTCCACCATTGTGGCTCTCGACATCCCAGACTTCTGCTGCCGCGATAAGGTCTCCGATGACGTCACCATTTTCATCTTCCCATGCCACTTTGTCTTCAGTTCCATCCAGGTTGTTGCTAATGTATGTGACCACTAGTGGGTCCTAGAAATCGTCCTTTTATCTTTTATTTTCCCCCATTCAAATGCATGTGTCAGAAAAGGAAGAGAGAAGGGGCGAAAATCATGTGACTGCCCTTATCTGACCTTTTCTAACACACGCGTTCTATTGGAAGAAGAGAGAGAAGGACAATATCTTGGATTCACCAATGTTGTGACTCGTATGTCTTTAAATCTACCGATTATCTATTGCCAGAGGCTGTTACGGAAAGCAACTTGTAAAACGACGCGAATTTCGGCGATTTATCATAAATTAGACTCGGAATTGGACGAGTCTTGCAGATAAGCCACACCATGATTTTCGCTGGACAAAATCCGACAAATAGGTGCGGCTTATATGCGCGACAATACGGGTATTTTTAAATTTCTTGGTTATAGTTTCCTTTGAACGTGAGTCACCTATCAAAGTATGATACTAATTGGAATTCTTTTGATACTTTTCCATTTAAGGTGCTGTATCTACCTAACCAAGGAAGGTTCACCAGAGCCAATTTAGCCAGTAAGAAAGATAGATTAGAATCCCTTGAAAAAAGGCTGGAGCAAAACCGAAATCACATGACAAAAGAGGCCAGGAGAGCTGCAAAGATGGAAAAGAAATTGAAAATCCTTTTAGGAGGTTATCAGGTAAGATGGTTGATTCATTTGACCCGAATAATGATGGAGCTACTGGATTCCAAAAGGGTCTAACCTTTTATCACTGATTCCATAAAAATGCACTTGAAGTTAATTTTTGTCCTTGAGCATGAGAGTCAACACAGTCATTGTAAAATGCACTTTACACCAGTTAAATAACAACTAGTTTCAATGATTTGCTTCATTCATAGGTAGAGGTTGTTTCAGAAGTGCAGGCGCACCTAGACCAACAATCTTTGGAATTTGTCAATGTTATTTCTCATTTCACGAAATAAAAATTGAGGCATTTTTCGGTAAATGGGCGTATGGCGATTTACGCCCTTTTTTTGGAGAACTCGTTTTTGAAATCCTGACGATGTGACCTAACAGGTGATATAAAGTTATTCATATGTTGAACGGAAAATAACCACGAATCAATCGTTCGAATGGACCCACCTCGGCTGAATTCAGAAACTTATGGGCTACAGTGCCTCTTACGAGCGGTACTCTCAGGGGCTCGCGCTCGCGATATCTGTACTCACATCGCATATGTATCTGATATTGATAAGAGCTCAGTGGATATGTCTGTGTGTGTGTGTGTGTGGATGTGTCAGTGTGTGTGTGGATATGTCAGTGTGTGTGTGGATATGTCAGTGTGTGTGTGGATTTGTCAGTGTGTGTGTGGATCTGTCAGTGTGTGGGTTTTTTGCGTTTTTGGCTCCGTCTCCGATGACAACAATAAAACCCTCCTTTTTGGCCAAAAATGAGCCCAAAAGGGCCTTATTACCATCCCTCCTCCTTACAATTTCCTTTTCTTCAAGTTTGTGACCCAAATCTAACCCAAACAATACTTGTCGGATAGGCTGGGAGAGAAAAAAGACGTTTTTCGGTAAAAGGGCGTATAACGCTTCAACTTTGAACTTTCACTGCTCAACTAATTTTCACTCTAAAAACTTGAAATTAAGTAGAGTTCTTCTTGAATGTTTGTTCTACAAGTCAGTCTTTCAAATTTTGAAAAATCTGCAGTAGTCTAGAAGTTATAACGTTTTAAACTTTCAAACGCGTTTTTCTCGAAAGTCGTTTTTTCGCCATACGCCCATTTACCGAAAAATACCTCAATTAATGAAAATGAATTTGAGCATTGGGTTCACATTGAAGAACGCATAAAAATTAAAGGTTCAAAGTCGGAATCAAGTTTTGTTCTGATTTGAAGGAATGAAAGTTGAAAATTCACCAAAGATTATGGTCTAGGTGCGCCTACACTTCTGAAACGAGCTCTTCTTTCAATTTCAGTCAGGGTTATATTATGGGAATAATCCCCTTCTTTGATCAAGAAAAACTGCAAAAAGCTGATGAAAGATACCTATGTACTTTGGTCCAGAGATGAAACCAAATCTTAATGAAAGCTCAGTTTTTCTGCTCTGTACTTCAATATAAGCTGTGGATTATTTTATTTTCCTTTTAGGAAACTATGCATTTTTGTACGCAGATTGTATTGCTTATCGAAACAAGAAAATTTGTTTGCAATCGGTGTGCTGTTCATTGAAGCCAAAAATAGCGAACAGTGGATGTATATTTTTGAGTCTTTGTAAAATGATTTACTTTTAGCATTGCTGTTTTTTTTTGTTTTTTTTTTGTTGTGGGTTTAATGGCTTATGCCCCTGATTGGAGCCTACAGCCACCTATAGAATAATGGAGAGAAAGTTTTTGATTGCTTGTCTATTGTCAGAAGACACCGGAGACTTGAAACATCCATGCTCTAAGCACCCAGATTACCACTGTACTCATTGCCGTGGACCCACTTTTACGGAGACCGAGCGACAAGACCTGTGAAAAATCTGCTGCCATTACCTGGATTCGAATCCGGGACTGATGGATTGGCAGTTAGGTGTCCTGACCACCAAGCCATGGAGGCTGGCTGCTGTGTGTCTTTAAATCAAACGGACGTAGCATTCTTAGATTTAACTTTTTATTACTATTACTTTTAACCAACCCTACAAGAGTTGGAAAAGAGTTAAATTGCTTTTTGACTTTTTGAGAAAAAGTTCAAATATCACAAATTGCGTCCCTTTTTTGTCTTTGATAGACCAGAGCTTCTGCCTTAATGAAACAAATACATGACCTAAATGAAGAGACCGAACGAGCCAACATTGAACTGTCCACTTTCAAGTTCCTTCTTCAGCAGGAAAAAGCTGCCATTCCTCGAAGATTAGAGGTAATTGTTTTTTTTTCTTCATACAATTTGGATTTTCCTAGCAAGTATAAGTTTCTTTTTTAGTATAAGTGTCAAGTGATGGTTAAGTTGGTCTATAAATATCTGTGGTCAAATACTATTGAATACTTCTTCATCCGAAAATAATTAAAAGTGGCATAGAATTATTTTAAATTTATGACAGCTGCCAAGTTTGTTCAGAATGAAAACAGACTGTTTTGGTAAACTGATTTACTGTATCAATTGGCTTCCAGGGACCTCTGGCTTCAAACAAACTCTGATTCTTTGTAATTTTTCTGTGAGCTTATTTTTGAACCAAAATAGCACATTTTTGAACAAAAATAAAAAATGTAGACTAGGTTTTAAACCAAGAAATCTATACAACCTTCTCTTGTTGATGAATTTTAAATGCTCAAGAATGCCTCATAATGCGTTGTTCCGCAGCAAAAATGGCCAATTTTAAGATTTTCTCTAATTTTTGTCGGTTAAAATCGCCTGGATTCCCGCATAATTCTACGAACAACTACATATAACATTTGGGCAATTCTAACCTACAGATGCATTGTAAAATCTGTTATATCTTGTTGACTGTGGCAGTTCTAGGCGTAGAACCATGCTTTATTAAGTTGTTGCTGTGAGGTAGAATTCATCATTTCAAGAGGATGGCATCAATTTCTTGGTTTGACAGCCCAAATTCCGGACCAAAAATGTGCATATCGGAACATTACACTGAACTGAAGCTTGCTTATAACCAGTTGTCCCCAGAATCCAGATGCCAATTGATGTGATATTTTTATTAAAAAAAGTATTCTATCTAACTCTCTAACTTTTAACCATATTCCATATTTTGCATATAAGAATTATGACCTGTGCTTGAGAAGAAAACCCTATTTTCACCAAGCAGTGTCTTTTTAGAAAACCGAACCATCAAACCTGAATATCATTTCAGTCATACAAGTTAGTTTGCTTACGACAACTTACCTCTTAAGGTGATTCCTGGTGAAACTTTTCCAGTTTTCAATTGGATGGATAGCGCCTCCAGTCACTTTTGCGAAAAGCTGTATTTTTGGGATTTTAAATTGAAAGTAAAGAAAAAATGCATAGTCTAAGAATGTTGGCACTTGCGTAATTTTTTATGGGTTTTTTGAGCTCAAAACAAGAAAAATTAGCTGAGAATTTAAGCTGTAATATTTGAAATTAATTTTGCCGTAAATTTAGTGAGTGCCTGTGAGTGCAAGTGATACTATATCCATCTGCCTCATTCGCACTCTTTGAGGCTTATGGAAATATTCATATTTCCAATATCCCAGCTTTATTTTTGAGCGTTTCAGCGTGAAACCTTCAGAGTATCTTCCTGTTCAGGAAGGATGTTCAGGATACTTCAAAGTATACTCGCAGGTGCCCATGCTCCTCAAATTTGTGCTTTTTGCAAGTATTCATCAATTTCAGCCAAAAACCGTTGACTTATTGAGTATTGACTATTGAGCAACGCGACGTGGTGTCCACGGCTCTAACTAATCAACCCTGGAATCATCTTAATTAATCAATTCAAATATTGCATTTGATTGTGTGATCCCACTCTCAAAATGCATCATTTATGCAATTTTCAATTTCTCAATTTTTGTTTGTTTTCTTGTTTTCAGTCTTTAACAGAAGATGTCAATCGGCAAACACAAAGAGAGAAAGCCTTACAGAAAAAGTTTGGAGAGCTGCAGTCAATTGTCGAAGATATAAAGCTGAAACAACAGTCATAAATAGAAATAATCGTTTCCTCTCTTTTCTTTGGCATCCTTCAAATTCTAGATTATTTAAATTATAAAAAAATTGTCTCATTGTGTATGAGCTGTGTATATACGTGTACAACTATCCAGTTTGTAATTACTTTTTTCAGTACCAATAAACTTGTAAATCACCTGGAATGAGGTTTTCTCTTTAAGAGTACAAAACTATTGCACCTTTAGGCATAATAGACCGTTTTAGTGTGAAGTCAATGGTTAGCCATCAACCACAACAATGCACTCATCGGTCGCAATTGGTTGTGATAAAACTCGCGTAGCGTTCCAAACTATCTCACTCACTCTCCCGTGACCCCCATGTATACCCATCTCTTTCTAGTCTCAAAATTCGTATACAGGGCCTTGTTTTATGACTTGTGATCAAAATCACATGAAAATGCTTCGAGGAATTCATTTCAGTTAAAAAATTTCACAAAAGATGTCTATGTATACAATTTTTGAAATTAGAGTGAGATGGCAGTACGTGGGGGTCACGTGAGAGGGAGAGAGACAATCTGTCTTTGTTTGGAACGCTCATCACCGGCTGCCGCCATTACTAAAACCCTCTATATGAAGGATCGCATCGAACTTGTATCAACACAATGATAGAAGTTGTATGTTGTATCGGCCCTTTATCCTGATTAGGGTTGTTGATACCTAGACTTCAAAGTACTAGGCAGTATCGGTACCAAACGGGTTCCAATATCGTCGCTTGTCAATTGTTGCTGCACATCAGTTAGCATAAGTGATACCACCTTAGTCCCCTCATATTTACAAAAACTTCAAGTTATGTTAAAAAAATTCACCCACTCTCCACTGTTCAACACCTTTTCTCTTTTTTGTGTGCCAATTCCACTTACCTAAGTATTGATACCGGTATCGAAGATTTCTTCTTTAGGAAAGGTATCAATGCCCACAGAGTAGTCTGTTTATTGAGTAGCTATTTACTCGGAAATTTCAGTCTCCAAGTCTAGAAGCCACCGCATGATTTTTAACTCGGCAATTTAGCTAGGGATAAGTTATTCGCATTTTTTTTATGTCCTCCAGGCAACTTGAGGATTTCACCTACGATTTCACTTAAATTTTATCGCATGACTCAAGGAAATCATGTTTTTTGGTCAGGCAGATTACGTAACAAAGGTAGAACAAAAACCAAAGTCTTTAATGCTACGAGAAGCAATTATGAGAGGTAGGGAAGTAAAAAAAAAACCCATAATCATCATTATCAAAAACCATCAAATGTTTAACCAGCTGTTGAAAATTGAGGTCACATCTGTGAACAGATGAAGAAACCCTGCAAACAAGTACATCACAAACAAAAACATAATATAACAACTGTGCTGAGGACCATCATACAAATCGTTGGGTGTTTTAGTACCGAACAGTTGCTGGGTTACAGCAGCACAATGTGTAACTCGGAGTCTCTGTTTCTTTCCCGAAAAAAAAAAAACACGTTTCTTAAAGCGCCTTCAAATCGGCGATTATGTATGAAGCGCAAAAAAATTATCAAAAAAGAAGTAACTTTGGACTCCCGGCCTTTTCGCGATTTTTCGTAGTGCCTGCAAATGAGCGGTCATGCAGTTAGCGTGGTTAATAGCATGACCTAATGAGTCACATAAAATCTCGGGGGAAAAAAAAAAATCGTGGAATATCGTGGTGCCTACAGCTGATTGCAAAAAATCGCTGAATAGTTATTTTTCGGTTTTAAGTCACAACATTGCCAAGATTTAATGCTGTTCGAAAAAATCGCGACAAATTGTAGATTATCTTACGATTTTTGGTGATTTTCCAGTGATTTAAACTACTTATGCATAGGAAGACTTATGAAAGAATTGAAAAAAAAAAAAAAAAAAGTTTCCCGGTGGAAGGATTAAAATCACGTTAGTTAAAACACTATATGCCACTAATAAGTAATAAGTAAAAAACTAGCGAAGCAATTTAAAAAAAAAAAAAATTGCATAAAAAGCTTCCCAGCGAAAGGATTTAAATCAATTCTATAAAAAATCACTAATAATAAATACGACAGCTATTATTAACGAAGATTTAAACTATATTGGAGGCAACGCATAACTGATAACCAGGGGCGTCGAGAGGATTTTGGGGGCCTGGGGCAAACTGTGCATTTGGGGCCCTATTTTTTGTATCATCCCCCTGGGGGGTCCTCCCCCGGAAAATTTTTAAAATCAAGCTTCTAATTAACGCAATTTTAAGCTATCTCTACTGAAAAATTTCAAATAATCACAACAATAGAATGTTTGATTTTTACGTTTATTTTTGCCACATGATGTGACAGACTTGAAGATTTTCGAACAAAAAATTCTTCGTTTCAACTTTGATTTCTAAAAATAAAAAAAAAAACATTCAATTTTCAACTTTTCATTTCTCAGCCCTCCTTGGCTAAACACATTTTCACAAGTGTTGGCGGGGACGTCGAGAAAGTTCTGGAGGTTTTGCTAAGAACCAGTGGCGCACCGAGAAATTTGCCTGGAGGGGGTTTGGTACGACTCAAACTCCGGGGGGTCTGGGGGGTATGGAATACCCCTCAGGACAAGCGGGGGGTTCGGGGGCCCTCCCCCGGAAAAAATTTTCAATTTTCCTTACCTTCAAATTGAATTTTACGGTACTTTCATGTACGCAGTAAAATTGAAATGCTGAAATATATTTTCGATTTTGCTGCATAAAATCTTTGCTCTTGACTCATAATTGGAGGGAGAAGAGTCAAGTGGAATGTGGTTGAAGGAGCCATGGAATATTCACCGAGGGGTTCACCGAAAGGGGGGGGGGTCTGGGGGCCCTCCCCCGGAAAATTTTTAAAATTTTCCTGACCTTCAGATTGAATTTTACGGTACTTTCATTACAGTGAAATTGAAATGTTCAGATATATTTTCGATTTTGCCCATTTTTGTTTTTAAGGTAAATTCAAGTAGGCCGGGGGCCCCCAATTTATTCGGCTCGTCAAAGGCCGTGAAATTACGTAGTCTCTTCCTTTTCGACCCCACTTTCAAGCACCATGTCATCAGTCACTACTTCTTCCCTCTCTTTTCCCCTTTTCTTTACTCTTCATATTCCCCCTCTTCGCTTATTTCCCTGTTTTTCTTTTCTCTTTTTCTCTTTTTTTCTTTTTTTCCTTTTCCCTTTTTTTTTCTTTTCTTTCTTTTCTTTTTTTTCTTCTCCTTCTCATGATTTGGGGGCCCCCTATGAGCGGGGGCCCGGGGCATTTTGCCCCATCAGCCCCCCCCCCCCCCCTCTCGACGCCCCTGCTGATAACAACATCTCTCGGAAACGAGTGGGCCAGTGGGTGACTGACCTAAACCTACAGAGCCAGACAAAGATCTTGAACACGAGCGCACGCACTTGCATTATCATTCACATCACAGGTTGAAGAACACATCCAGGGACAGCTATGTGATCGACTTCATTGCGTACAGGGGCGTGTCGTGGTTTCCAGTGGGGGGGGGGGGAAGCTAGATGCAATCTTGCCGCCCTCCATGAATTGGCGCCCTTCAAATAATAAATTTGATTACTTTTTTTGTTTTGCTTGTTAAACACGTGATTTTGCCGCCCTCTGCAATACATTTTAAAATACAACTTTTTTTTTTTGGTTGTACACCCTGATTTTTCCGCCCTCAGAGAGTGCCGCAAGGGGCAAGGTGCCCATATCCCCCCTACCTCACCCATGGAACGCCCCTGTCTGTGACATCACCTTTTTGCGCATGTTCAAGGGTCATGAGATGCCAGCTAGGAGTGAAACGGCCCGAGTTGCAAAAGATGTGAAAACCCTTGAAGGCGATCGACACCATTTGGCAAGCTGATTCGACAGAGGGGTCACACGGGGGGGGGGGGTTTCTGTGGCATCACCTCTTTGCCCATGTTCAAGGGTCATGAGATGCCAGCTAGGAGTGAAACGGCCCGAGTTGCAAAAGTTGCCAAGCTGAATCGATAGAGGTGTCACACGGGGGGTTTCTGTGACATCACCTTTTTGCCCATAAGGGACATGAGATGCCAGGAGTGAAACAGCCCGAGTTGCAAAAGATGTGAAAATCCATGAGGGCGATCGACTCCATTTGTCAAGCTGAATTGATAGAGGGATCACACGGGGGGTTTCTGTGACATCACCTTTTTGCCCATGTTCAAGGGTCAGGAGATGCCAACTAGAAGTGAAACGGCCCGAGTTGCAAAAGATGTGAAAACCCTTGAAGGCGATTGACTCAATTTGCCAAGCTGAATCGATAGAGGTGTCACACGGGGGGCCTCTGTGACCAGGGGCTTTCCGTGGTTTCCAGCGAGAAGGGGCAAGAAAGCAATCTTGCTGCCCTCAACGAATTGGTGGCCCTTAAAATTATAAATTTGATGACCTTTCTTTTTTTAACATGCAGTAAGTACTGCATGTTTTTGTTTTTTGTTTTGCTTGTTACGCACTGATTCTGCCGCCCTTCGTGATTCATTTTGAAACTTGATGACGTATTTTTTTCCTTCTTTTTTTTTTTTTGGTTGTTCACTCTAATTTCGCCGCTCTCGGAGAGTGCCGCCCGGGGCAAGGGTACCCACAATCCACATCCCCCCTCTCACAGCACGCCCCTGATAAGTACCTAGCGTATTTTCTCCATGAAAATCCATGATAAAATTACGCAGGTGCCGGCGTTCTTAGATTTTTCATTTTCTCTTTTTTTACAATTTAAAATGCCTTAAACACAACTTATCCCAATTCCCTAAAGTGACTAATGGCGTTATCCTATGGGCTTGAAAACTGACAAAATTTCGCTAGGAATCACCTTAAAACGACTAAAACGAGGCGGCAGACCGCCCGCGGGGCGCGGCGCGGGTTGCCTCTCTACTTTCCTGCCTTATCCTTACATAATTTCTTCAATGGACGACGACTCCAACACCGGGGCCAGTTTGCGCTTTTCTAAAGTCGCGGCTGATAATGGAATAACTCATGCATATATTTAAATTTTATTCGTCTACCATTGGATGCGTGACCCACAAGGCAAAACAGCAATGAATTAGTAATGCAAGCTGGTAAGTACCTACGTGATCGTTAAAATCCATCACGTAAAATCGCTCGTCACAGAAGCCGATTAAACGCACCCGTCTCAATTGAACGGTTTAGCCTGTTGTTATCTGAAGAGGTAGGCATAAACCTCACAAATCGTTATAGTCTTGGACCTGCTGTTTTCATCATAATTAACCTCCACCTTATCTCCGATAAATAACCGTCCTTGTTCCAATGCTCCTCTCCTCCTCAATTTTGATCTTGTGACGTGATTCACTATTTGTTCACGTTTGCGCGCGATTTTGTCACAACAGTTCGCTTTCTGTTTTGTTTGAGTTAAAATCTATGATTAATCGCTAAAACTAATTGTAAGTGTGCATGTAAGCATTCCGGAATATTCAACCTAGAATTTATTCATCTGTGTATCTCATTGGCTTTCCTTTTCTTTAGTGGATACGGAGCTAAATAATTAAATACTGCGGTTTTCAAGTCCATAAAAGAATGTCAAGAAAATTTAGTTGCTTGCAAGGGAGGATCCCTGTGGACAAGGCTATTTTTACAAGATTATTTCATGGTAAGTTTTCAACTATCGACCAACTTTGATTACGGTCTCATACTTAGTTTTATACATTTTTTACAGCTAGCTATGCATCTCTAGGTCTATTACAGTGGCGTAGCGTGCAATTCGGCAACGTTGCAGTTAGTCCATTTAAACCCATAAAAAATATCGAAATATTGGGTGTTCGGGGAACACCTTCGTATTCGACCTTTCACATAGGTTTAAATGGACACAGTACAACGTTGCCAAATTGCACGCTACGCCACTGGTCCATTAGGTAGGTAAGTATACTTGACGCATCATAGTTTTCAAAAATCCAGATTTCCAATTTTATTACATCGCGTAAACTCGTCTATAGAACAGTTTCTTTTAGAGTTGTGCCCCAAATACACACTGCTGTAACTTTTTTGCTTTTGCAGATAGTATTAGCTCTGGTTTATGCTATTTTTCATCATAGAGGGGCTAATCCTATGAAATTTTTGGTGGCCCCCTTTATTGATCCTCAATAAGGAAGAAGCGCTAACTTGAAATTGTCAAACTGAGTAAGAGCATTTTTTTATTTCATAGCTGAAAAGAACGCATAATTTTAAAACGTGTTATCGAAAACCGCAGGTTATTATCGTGTATTGTATTCAATATAATCGAATGCCTTTGCTACTTACCGACTCTTCTTCAAAAATTCGTTTCTTCCCTCAAAATGGTATCCAAATTTTTTTTTAAAAAAAAGAAAAAAAAAACACTTTGGATTCAAACTGTTCAGTGGCGTAGCGTGCAATATTTGACAACGTTACACTTTGTCCATTTAAACCAATGTAATGGGTCGAATGCGAAGGTGTTCGGCGAACACCCAATAGTTAAATCTTTTTCATGGGTTTAAATAGACAAATTGCATCGTTGCCGAATTACACGCTACGCCACTGAAACTGTTCTACTAAACAACCACTTTTTGGAAAATATATGCCTTTCTCCAAAAATCAGCTCTAAATCAGTTTTCAAGCCCAACAAATTGTTTTGTTGGTGAAAATTTTTAAAATATCGATTTCGGCGGAACGGCCATAGTTTTAAAAATTGGCCAAAAAATTACTTATCGGTTGATCGTATCCAAGGTCACAATAATAGTCCACCAATCTTCAGAAGTATCTATACCTATTGATGTAACAGGGCTTTGGCGAACGGTGTAGCAGATAACTGCGTTGTTTTGGCTTTACTTGCCAATTTCGATGCTTTTGAGAGCTGAGAAGCTGTTGACTTATATGACACTATTTCCGGCAATTATTTAAAATGACAACCGTTTCTCGTGAAAATCGGGGATTTAAATCTTTTCAAATAACGAAAAATTTGGGGGGGGGCTCAAAAACCGAATTTGGGCTATAGTTTTTGGGGAGAAAAATTTTGTTATTCATAAAAGTGCCTAGTGTTTATTAAAACGCGCATTTTAGATCCTGTTTTTTTTTTTTTTTTTTTTTTTTTTTTTTTTTTTTTTTTTTTTTTTTAATAATTTGAACTAAATAAAAGGGAATATACAAATTTTCTAAAATGGGTAGAGAACGTTTAACTGGTACATCAAATTCGATATAGTGACCCGCGGTTTGCGTTTAAGTGTATTGGAATTTTGCGTTCTTCCCAAGCGTGATTTAAAGAAACGGTTTCACCGTTTGAAAATTTTCAGTTGGAGCAGTTAGGCCCCCCTCTTTCCCTTTCGTTGGCCCTCTAGAAGGAGGACCATCACATTATTTAGTCTTAAGATTAGACCCTCTATATATGATGAAGAATAATGCAAACCAAAACTTACCATCCTCAATAGTAAATAAATTACAGAAGATGTATATTGTTTCTTTTGGGACACCCTGTATGCAAACGGCGAACTCATCAATGATTTAATATTTCGATTAATGATTCCAAATCAAAAATCAATGAACTTTAGCAACACGTAAGGACCTGCTGAAAATACCGCGCTATCAAGCTTTCTTCATCACAAGTATCGCAACTAAAAACGCCTTCATTTCTTGAAGTATGCAATTCCATTGCACAAATGCGTTGTGGAGGCATACCCTAAACATTTAAGGCGTTTATACTGTTGATGATAGTTACGCGGGACTCGGGAGAAATTGGGATGGAAAAAACGCGAAAAACTAGCGCCAATTTCAAAAATCAATTTGTCTTTCACCAAAATATTCATGTGTTTAATAGTTATGATTATTTCAATAATCCCAGTTCCATGAAATTTTCCAGTGTCAGCGAAAATCCCTGTGCAATAATTGAGGAATGACCCAAATTATGGAATTTTATTAAATATTTTTGCACAGCTTAGCAACCATATCTAGAGCTAGAGGACAGTGACAGTGACACATCCACAAGGGGGGGGGGGCACGCTCAAAGCTGTAAAAGTCGTCCTTATTCGACAAAAAGTAGTTCAACAATGAACAATGACGCTTCTCTCTCTCTCTCTCCCCCCCCCCCAAACACTTGTTGGATCCGACACAGTATTAGAGATGGTAGGAAGAATCGAATAATACTATCCGTATTCCGCCTAGATCAAATTTATCGATTTAATCTCTTTTCAATGCGATACATTTTGTCATTTTCAGGTAGTTTCCGGCAATTCAGTAAAATAGGTTTTGTTGGACTCGGAAATATGGGAGCACCGATGGCTAGAAATTTAATCAAGAAGGTAGGTTTTATTAATTTCACTCCAAATCCTGGAATAATTCCTTTTTTTTTGCGTTCAAATCATACGTATATATAAAGTTCAAACTGATAGTAAGCAATAGACTGTTTTAGTAGAGCGATATATCGTTTCGATTGCAGTTCGAGGGCCTCTGATTCCAAACAAACTCTGGTTCCATGTAATTTCCACATAAGCGAACTTATGAACGGAAATTTAGGCTACTACTCCTCTAAACAACGTGTGTCTTCTTTCCATTTAGGTACTTCGCAGAAATGGTCTATAAGGTCCATAACTTATTTCCTGTACAGAGAATGGATTTGTATGAATATGAAAGAATATAACACGTAAACCCATACGGTATCCGTACATATCCATACTCTGTCCAGGTAATTGGTTATATACCTTATGGACCTTTATGGACCATTTTTGCCAGGGTTGCCAATGATACCTTCCCAGATTTGTAACATAAAAAGTAAATAATTGTTTATATTGTCTTTTATATTTAATCTTATACAGACTCGCAGAGTCATATGGTTTCAATGTATATCACCAACCATCAGTGGCGTCATTTCAGGTCTTGCCAGAGGTGGGGGGGGGGGGATCTGAGATCTTTCCTTTTTGCTTCTCATGCATTTTTTTCGTGAAACTCTGACCTTTAAGGTCTTTGATATGACCCTAATGGGGGTACGTAATCACTTACCATCTGGACGAGGCTTGGGAAAAAATACATTTTGTTCCCAATCTGTCAAGAAATCCAAAGCTTTTTCAACCTATACTCACCAAATTTGACCTCCTTTTTTTTGCTCTCTGAATTTTCTGTGTAAGCCAAAATTTCTGGATGTATCAATCCACAGGGGGAGGTAATCCCCTCCTCCTCCCCTCCCCCATGACGCTACTGCCAACCACCCTCTTGAAATGTGTTTTATTCTACGAAATGGGAAATTATTAGTTTGATTGGGGACTGTGCATTTTGATGGTTCGTTTGCAGAATCACAAAGTGAGCATTTATGACGTAGATGCGGAGAAGAGATCCACTTTGGTTGCCGACGGAGCAGAGGAAGCGAGTACGTTGAAAGAGGTGTCAGCCAACGCCGAGTTTGTGATAACTATGCTGCCGGCTGATCAACATGTACAGGACGTTTATACCAGCCAAGATGGCATTCTGAAGTGACCTATTCTGAAATTCTGGGCCCAAATTTTGTTTGACATGGTCGAAAACGGTTCTCGGATTAGTAACGTGAAAGTTGCAAATCCTCGCTTCTGATTGGTCAGCGGTGCCGTTTCGAGACATCTGCTGGACGATGGACGCATCAGGCAGCAGAGTCCCTATTTGTAGATGAGAGGTAAGACAAGTGAAACCATGGGTGCCGCCATTGAATGCGTTTTTGCATAGGCGGACCTCTCCCATTAAGGACTAGGTATTTTCTGTCCCCCTTTTATGGTCAAAAATTAAAAAGGAAAACAACTGTGGATTACGTGTGCTTGATGAGAGGTCTAATCTAACAGAAGATATTAATGAAATGGATATTCATAAGTAATAATTGGCCAGTACACCCGATTTGTGTAAGTACATGGATAGGGCAAAAACGGCTACTTTTCACAGTTAAAAATGGAAAAGGTATTGACACAAGAGAGTGACAGCTTCTGCTTAAAGTATACGTATGTTACTACGAGCATCAAGATAAGAATTTAATCCCCCGGAGAACTTAATAGCCGTGATATCGGCTCAATTCACCGCCCCCCCCGAAAAATTGCGAAACTATCCAATTAAATACACAATTCGGGTGTTCAAACTATTAAAAATACCCCTATCGCTGATCTTTTCTGTAACATTAGGCCCTCAAGCACACATAATCCACAGGTTTTTTTTCTTCTTTTCTTTTCTTTTTCAGACTTTTCATTTTTGTCCAAAAAGGGGGACGAGAATGACCCTTAATGAGGTAGGTCTTTTGCTCAAGTTTCAAGGATCATTGTTGTATTTTGTAAAGATTAAAGTGCTGCAGAGTTTCGAACGATGTAATCTTTCATTGCCTTTGCTGTTCGTCACATATTTATGCTTTTAAAGATGATTTTGGACATGATAGACATTCTTGAGATGCACCGTGATTAACATTAAGTAATAGGTTCATCGACAATTACACTTCTTTTTTCCATAAAACACCGCAAGTCCTCTGTACTTGTAAACAACTGTGCAATAGCTCATCCAATGGCGTCGCTCGTAAAGCCTAAAACTCATGACCGATCAGATGGTCCATTACCCCCTTGTCTTAACATCTGCATATGGGACTCTATACCAAGCAGGATCGTCCGTGGGCTTTGGCAAACAAAATTTGGGCCCTATTCTCTTCTTTATAGCTAGTTCAGTAGTTCCTGAAATAAAAACCTATTCTTTTCTTTCCTCATTTGAAATAACTAAGAAAAAAGTCAGAGACAAATTGGTCAACCTCAAGGTAGATTAAAGAAGGTATGTGCAACACTCGCTCGCGCCGCTATCAGCTGCTTCAAACTATGTTCACATTTCTTCATGACGTCATGCGGGTGAAATCACTGTGATTGGCTGGCAATTATATGCCAACCAATCAGGGTATGTTTCCTCACCGACCAGCCAATCAGAGTGGATTCTCATTTCACCCGCATGACGTCATTTTTTTGAAAAGTTGTTAGCGCTTCTAGCGGCTACGGGCGGCGCGAGCGAGTTATGCACATACCTTCTTTAATCTACCTTGGGTCAACCTAACCTAACCTAACCTAACCTAACCTAGAAAAAGAGCGAGTCATAGTTTAAATGGATTACCTAAAAAAAACTTTCAATGCCATAGAATATATACGAAATTACGAACGGCAACAGTGTTAGGCGGCTTTTGGAGGGAGTGGGATTGAGCGCCCCTTCCTTCCCCCTCCCCAACGGAGCTCTTTTTCGTCCATACAAAAAAAGAAATTCATGGGTATCCATAGTGTTTACCGCACACTCAATATATTTCGATCTTTATCGTGGTTTTCGTACGTCAATTAATTTTTCGTCTCGATAAAATTATTTTGGATTAAATATAGTTACCGTTTCTACAGGTCTGTCCCTCCAGGTTGTCTTCTCATAGACTGCAGCACAATACATTTCCAAATTGCAAAGGATATAGCACGTTTGTCTGAGGAAGCTGGCGCAAAGTTCATTGAAGCACCTGTGTCTGGTGGTAAGCACAAAATATCATACACCTCTCTCATATTGCATACTGCACCCCCCCCCCTTTACGACTCCATTTCCAACCCCACTATAATAGTCACCGCTTTCATCATTATTGCCATTTGTTTTCTTCTATACTATTGTTCGATTCAGAGACAGCACAGTGGCGTAGCGTGCAATTTGGCAACAATGCAGCTTGTCCATTAAAACCGATGAAAAAGATCGAACTATTGGGTGTTCGGTGAACACCTTCGCACTCGACCTTTTACACGGGTTTGAATGGACACAGTACATCGGTGACAAATTGCACGCTACGCCACTGAGACATCACTGAAAAACAATTGCTGAAATAGCAAAGTTTTGCTGAAAACCCGGCCTATGCGCAAACGCGTCGCTAAACTCGCAGTATTCATAATTCCTGAAACAGCAATATATGAATTTTGCGAGAATCGCAATATTTCTGCTAGACCAGCAGTCAAATTTTTTATTGACAAAAGCTACCGCAAGTTCTTAACTTTTGCAAAATGAGTTTTCGTTGAGAGCCTTCAATTGGAAGGATAGGCAAATTTAACACCCGGGAGTAGGAATATTTATCTATTACTTTAATTTGAGCGAGCAAGCTGAGATGTATCTTCAGAACGTGTAACGTGACGGTAAAAGGGTTGAAAATGAAACGAACTTAGAGGAGGTCCCGGCCTCAAAGTTTGCTCAGAACCCCAAAGTTCTCCATATGCAGCCCTGATATATTAGCCTCAATGATTTGACGAATGATCTTTGACCTCGTGTACTTTGCCAACAGGTGTATTGGCAGCGAAAGAGGGCAGGCTCTCATTCATGGCCGGAGGTCATGAAGTAGATGTGGAAAAGGCTCGTCCAATTTTGAATTCCATGGGAGCAAAGGTGATTCACTGTGGTCCCCACGGTAGTGGTCAAGTGGTAAAAATGTGTAACAACATGCTCCTAGCAATTTCAATGACTGGCGTATCAGAAGCGATGAACTTAGGAATCAAGTAGGTGATGTGACTGATGCGCAGTGAAATTCACATTTTCTTTTATATTTCAATAACATATGTGCCTTTGGCCTTTCTAATAAAATGTTTATGCTTACTCGTTATTATTCAACTAACAAATCGTGCATGGAACCAGTTTGGCAGTTTTGACGACGCTTCGCTTCAGACTATTTGACTATTAACATTTTTGTTCATCCATCGCAGTTAGAAATCGACCGAAAAATCATTTCTTCTAATATATTTCGTTCAACTAGCGTCCAATGCTTATTCTTGTCCAAATTTTCACCGTCCACTTTACAAAAACGCGTCCACCGGAAATTTAGGCCGATACAAGTTTTGATCTTTAAAGGTTTATGTCACAATGCAAGAATTGGAAACTCCTCTTTTCTGCTAATTCAACGGGAAACTAAACCTGAGAGGTAAGAATAGACTGAGGGGATCTTTTTATTTTCTTGATATATCATAATCATAAATAATAAATTTGGTTTCAGACTTGGACTCGATGCGAAAAAATTAGCGGAGGTAATCAACTCCAGCACAGGAAAGTGTTGGTCATCAGAAATCTACAACCCAGTGCCTGGAGTTGTAGATGGGGTGCCCAGCTCAAAAGATTATGAGGTAAAGTTATTTCAGGTTGCAATCGAATGAGATTTTCTCAAGAATAAATTTGTGCACTTGGACTAAATGTTGTACCAACTTGGAATTAAATAACGCGCTTTATAAAAGGTCGGATTTTATAAATAAAAAAAAAAAAATTTTTTTTTTTTTTTTTTTGAGTTTTCTGGAGAATTTTGAGAAATTCTGGATCTTGGACTCCCCACTGTCTACTTTTAGACACTAGCTCGCCCTCTCTCTCTCTCCCTCTCCCCCTTAACCCTTTCAACTACTTTCAGACCCTGGACGTCCATCAGCAATAAAGTTCTGGCTTTACGCCACCGACCAAGAGATACCAACCCGTTTTATCCAGTTCCATCGAGTTCCATGCTATAGAAAATTGCCTTAACCCTTTAATGACCACGTTAGTTCAAGAGAATACCTCTCCTCCGTTTATACAGGGAAGGTAGTTAACTGTTCGTACTCGGTGGTGTTGGAATTGCCTATCCCACGAATTGAAGGCTCCCGACGAGAACTTATCTTGAAGTGTCTTCATCTATACTTGCGTTTATTCAGAATGAGGACTGAAACATTAATGTAAAATAGACTAGAGGGGAAAAACGAGTATACTCGGGCTTGGCCCATAAGGGGTTACGTAATAACTGCGAGTTTTTCTGAAAAAGTATTTTGTTCTATCGAAGTCAAATTAAAAGGTATTCAAGTGAACTAGATTTTAGAGGGAAAAATTGTGTGTGAAATGAGTTTTCCATGTGTTCTTATTATTAGGTACCTATATTTATTTTGTTTTCTTTACGTAGGGTGGATTCAGCGTGGCCTTAATGCTGAAGGATCTAGGTCTGGCGGAGAAGGTAGCAGGCTCAAATGCGGTGGAAATACCCTTGGGTAGCAAAGCAAAGGAGCTGTATAAAACTTTATACGACCAGGGTCTCTCAAATAAAGATTTTTCTGTCATTTTCAAGTATCTTAATTCCTTGAAGCACCACCAATAAAAAAAAAAAAAAGTATTTTTTTCTTGGTTTAATTTTGTTTCAATGCTCATCTATTCACTATATTACAGGGTGATTTAGTTCTCAACAAACTGTCACAAACGCAGTTTTGCTGTCCTTGCACATTTTGTCATCACTTCATTCATTAACTAAAGATCGTTTCAGAAGCAGAGGCGGACGGGTTCCAAAATTCGGACCGGGACGCACACTTTGAACCGGCCGCGATGTTGGAGTTTAAGCCCCACCCTCACCATTCCCGAGGAATATAATTGAGCCCCCCCCCCCCCCCCCCATAAATACTATGATGAATTCAGTCAAAAGTGCCGTCGTTCTTAACCACATTTCTTCGAAAGAGATAAACTTCATTAGTTGATGCCCTGAACTTTTGCATTTTCTCAGGATTCAGACTGCCTATTTGCCATTGATTATTGATGCGACACATATTAATTACTGGTGATTCCTGAGGGTTTTTTTGTTTTGGTCTGATCTCATGATAGTGAGACAGTTTTCATGTGGCGAACTGTGTGAGATTACAAGATAAATAATTGAATCGGATTCGGATAGCCTTAGCTGTGTGTTGAAAATCAGATACTATTCATGAGCGATTGTACCGTTTTAGACTACCTTAGGAAATGAAGGCGCACCCATAAAAGTAGGAAATGGTTTTGTCAGTCGTAACGCGGGAACTTCCGAAATGGAGAATTAAAATCGGATACCATTTGCTGTATGTTGACAAATGGTTAACCCTTCACTGCATAGTGTGACACCGGTGTCACATGATGTAAAAAGCCCTATATCTGACATTGTAATGCATGTTTTGACTTATTTCAAATTGTATCACTAGTGTCACATTATAAGAAAACATAAAAAGGGGCTCAAACATTTTTCAAAAGACCACCAGCTCTCATTATAATGCATTAAAAAAAAGAAATTAGGGTTGGGGGAAAATTTGCCCCCGTATCCAATTCAACCCCAATTTCATTATTTTTACTAAGCTTCTGGCATTTGCTCTTTGAAAAATCCAATTAAAGTAAAAAATTCTTATTTTTTTGAACATTTTGAAAAATAAAAGTTTTTTCTTTTCCCGCCATTTCTTATGGTGTTATAGCACGTGTAAAACACGAGACATAAATGGAAAAATGAGAATTTTCACCGAAAAACTGTCAAATGATTTTATTTTTTTGCTATTTTTTCCATATAGGTATGTGACCACCTAGTGAATCGAATAATCTAGTTTTGGTTGAAAAAAAAAAAAAAATCCCATGCAGTGAAGGGAACTATTCGTACGCGACTGTACCGGTTTAGCCTACCCTAAAAAATGAAGGCGCACCCATAAAAGAAAGATAAGGTTTCCCTTTCCACCGCGTCGGTCGTTGAAACTGATAGCATTACTTGTGTGTCGACTGTCGCGGAATAAGGTAGTTAACTATTCGTACGTAACTGTACCGTTTTAGTATACCCATAGAATTGAAGGCGCACGCATAGGAGAAAGACTTGGTTTTAAGATCGAATTGCGGGGTCTTCCGGGAGGAGTATTCAAATCGGATATCTGGAGCTGTGCGTTAAAATTATTACGTGATCATCGTATATATTTCCCTCTCTATATATGTTCCCCCTTTCTGATCGGATCATGACACACGACCTGGGATTTAATAAAGCTGGTCTGTCCTGTGAGGTCGTTTAACTTTCTCTCTATTTCTCCATTTTTTATAATTAACTGTCTTTCTCATTTCTTTCTTCTCTTTCCGTCCACCCTTATTTCTTTCCCTGTCATTCCTCTCGCGCATGATGGAAATATAATGGTGGAGGCATCCCATTTCTGGCGGCCATCGTGGTACAAATTGAGCGCGGCGTTTGAAAATGTACCAGAACGTACCGCAACCAAATCAGGTGTACCTGGGTGTACCGCAAATAATTTGAGGCGGCGATTAATGTATTTTTGAACGAGGAGTCAGAAAAAGAGCTCGATCTTGAATATTTCGTCAGTACCAACGACAAAGCTGCAGTACCACGATCATCGAGAGCGAGACATGAACATAACCTCAAACTTTGTTCATGTCCCCGCGTACCCCGCCGTATTGACAGTTACTTTACTACGTCATCCGCCAGTCATCGTGGTACTAATCGCGGGATGCCTCCACCATTATATTTCCATCATGCCTCTCGCGGCCCGGTCGACCCAAATTGGGCCACAGCCCACCGGGAAATTTCCCGGTTTCCCGGTGGGCCAGTCCGCCTCTGTTCAGAAGTGTGGGCACATCTAGACCGATTATCTCTGGAATTTACCAACGGTATTTTTCATGTAGAGGGGTAGAGCTGTTTTACCTAATCTAACCAATTTAACATTACGGCTTATGGAGTCGTGACACGAACCTGTTTAAAAATAATGTGTTTACAATGGGGCTCTTGCAAACTTTTGCAGTGCGCAAATAAATAGTCCAATCTGATGTATAAACCAGCAAAAATCACGAAAATCACATTAAGGAAGTCTTAAATTCAATAATAAACTCATACTTACTGCTACAACGGCAAGTTCGCAATGGCGGTTCAACGCAGGTATCATGGGAGAGTCCTGTCTATTAGGTCCCTTTCTCTACCGAAACAGAGATATGTCTTAATTCAGATAGGAATCTCCCATGATACCTGCGTGTCTCCGCCATTAAGCCCGATTCTGAGAGTGAATTTTGTGATTTTTTAGTGTACTCATCGTCATTTTTACATGTTTTCATGCAAGGATCAACTCTTCAATCCCCTTTAGCCAAAATTTGTAAAGAGACCCATTCTTTTGGGAGAAGGAGGGACGAGGGTTCTCCAGACCTGCCTAGCCCCGGGATCCTGGGTGGTGTCCCCTAGACCTTCCATTGAGGTTCAAAAATTAGCCCCACCCGAGTTGGGCAAATTGGAGTGTAATCGATTACACGATTACTCGGTAATCGGTAATCGCCAAGGCAATGGATAGTAATTGAATGTATTTTTCACAGATAAATAGTTAACTTATGGGTATTTCCGATCAGATCTAATTCTTCTGCAATTAATATGATAGGTGGCTAGTAAAAAAATCAGCCCTGATTACCATAAAATTACTCTCCGAAAAAACGACGATTACGATTACTCGGTAATCGTGTAATCGATTACCTACCACCCCCATTTGCCCAACTCTGGTGGTTGGTGACATGTGAACGCATAACGATAGACTATACAGTTTCCCTCTCACAATCAGATAAACAGTAAACTTTAGGATCTTTTCGATTATACTCTGTTCAGGATAAGAAGGCGGGTGAGAATTCAGGTAGTAATGCACTATTTAGCAACAGTGTGGCTATGCTGGCTACTCCAACCCTTTGCAGTGTCCGTTGTTCTCCCGATCTCTCTCTTGGCACGTAGGATTTCCAAGAACCGACAGACTCAACAATTTACACACGTCCAGTAAAAATTGCGAACGGTCAAAAATACGAAAAAACGGACGAAATTTTCGCCCTAAAGGGCCAAAACTCGGCAAAAATAGTCGACTTGGAATATTGATGACTCTCATATATTCGATATTAGACGAAATATTCTGAATTTAATTCCGACTGAAAAATACGAATTTCTGAGAGTCATCAATATTCGAAGTCGACTATTTTTGCCGAGTTTTGGCCCTTTAGGGCGAAAATTTCGTCCGTTTTTTCGTATTTTTGACCGTTCGCAATTTTTACTGGACGTGTGTAAATTGTTGAGTCTGTCGGTTCTTGGAAATCCTACGTGCCAAGAGAGAGATCGGGAGAACAACGGACACTGCAAAGGGTTGGAGTAGCCAGCATAGCCACACTGTTGCTAAATAGTGCATTACTACCTGAATTCTCACCCGCCTTCTTATCTTGAACAGAGTATATATTATAGATCTAATTCTTCTGCAACTAATATGTTGGGTGGCTTGTAAAACATCAGCCCTGATCAGTGGCGTAGCCAGGAATTTTTTTAGGGGGGGGGGGTCGAAGATCCGAAAATTGTCAAGGGGGGGGTCCAAAGATACTAATTTGGTCAAATTTGTCTGAAACGCAAAAAATTACCTTTTTCAAGGACAAATTTTGGTGTTAAGGGGGGGGGGGGTCCACGGGGTCTGGCCGTGGTAATCAGGGCCAGTGGCGCGCCACTGGCCCTGATTACCGTAAAATCACCCTCCGAAAAAACGACCATTACGATTACTCCGTAATCGTGTAAATCGATTACCACCCCATTTGCCCAACTCTGCCCCCCACTCGTGACAATTTTTGTGCGGGCGTCCGTAATGAGAGCTAGAGGTACTTTCAGAAGTGTAGGCGGACCTAGACCGATAATCTTTGGAATTTGTCAACATTATTTCTGATATTACTCGATGAAAATTAATAAAAATGAAATTGAGTGTTCACTTTTCAATGAGGAAAACTTTAAACGCAAAAGAATAAAGTGAGGAGCAAATTCGGTATTGATTTGAAGGAATGAAAAATGAAAATTCGCCAAACATTATGGTTTTGGTCCGCCTACACTTCTGAAACTACCTCTAATGTTAAATTGAACATCAGCCTCGAGCGGGGCAGTCCCTTTTCTATACGAACGTCCCAAGAACCGCACCTTCACTTTTCCTTTGTGTTCTGAGGTATCAGCGGCCACAATCATCTTCTAAAATGTCTTTAGGTACTACGGCGCCTTACCTAAGCGATAAGAGGAAGGCTGCGGACTAATTGTAAGCAGGAGGCAGGAGACAGCGAAGAGCGAATGCTCCATTTGACCCCCCCCCCCACCCCCTCCGGTCCATGATCTCCTCTCCTCACCGTCATTCTGTTCACACTGCCGCCGCACTCCCAAACTACGTTTGCTCATTCAGTCATTCATATCATATCTGTTTGCGAATTGCCGTCTGCCGAGTGCGCTGAGAGCCTGAGTGAACGAGAGCTGCGCTGCGGAACGCTGATGAGTCGAAGCGTTGAAGCTCTGAAGCTGAAGCCGCGAGCACCGAGCGCGATTCAACCCGCCACGAGACCGACTCGACTCCACTCTCAAGTGATGAATTCAACGCACGCGGGATCTCCCGAATACCACCTCGGGCCGTGTCGTCTTTTTTCTCGTCGCGCCGCGGTCTTTTCATTCACATTCACTCCATGAATCGCCGGATTTTCAACCGCCAAATAGTAAACAGTTTACCGCGGTCGCCTCTTTAAATTCTTCCCGTATGCATCTCCCACTATTTTACTCATTACAACCTCAGTTACTCCTTTCAGTTAATCCTGAATGAAAGATTGCGCGATTATCAAGCACTTACACAGTTACACCTACCCTACTGCAGTTCTTTTTATCGTACGTAAAGATTCATTTTTATACCCTCTCCTTATTCCTTCGAATCCTTCGATCTCAATGAGAAATTAACCGAAACTTTGGATGCTGGAAATTCTATGAATCCTAGTAAAAATACTCATTCGTTTGCATCTGTGGTTCATTGAAAGTGTTATTGTTTTTTTGGTATCTATTTCTATATTTTGTTGTTCTGAAGATATTCGGTTAGTGTGCGAACTATCGGATTGTTGATCTTCTTCTCGATACATGTTTTTATTTAGTTCCTCTTGTTGGTGTTGATTTGTTTTCGTCTCTCTCATTTTAACTATCTTAACAGTTCTTATTGTTGGGGTGTCACAATGACCCATCAGTGCTCTACGAACGGAGTTGAAGGCTTTCGAAGACGAATTTCAACTGGATGATTTGGTGAGCTACTATTTTTTTTAACGTTGCTTTTTGTTTGTTTTGTTTTTTAAATTGTTTGAATAAGCTTGTCTCGACCCTTATAATCGCTACGAAATCCTGAGGGGTGGGACGCAGGAGGAGGGAACTTGGGAGAGGTTGATCGAACGAATGGGTAAAAACCTATAAGATGGACGGGTGACTTTGTAAGTTCATTTAGATTCCTTGCCTGCTGCAGTACCTTGTATAAAATACTTCCGTGTTAAGTGCTGCGCACTCTATGGTTTGAGTTTCTGAGATCCTCAAAAAATCAGAAAGTTTCTTCCATGCTTACAGAATATTCCTGATCTGGCGATCGAGTGATCGGCGTGGGAAGGTGGGAAACTTTGTGTCAAATTTTGGCAACAAATTTTGTGTCAATTTTTTTCTTTTTTTTTCTTTGACCATGTTTGCATGAAGCACGACTCTGCGGCTCATTTGCGCGATAGATGGCGAGGTAATTTTTTTTTTTTTTTTTTTTTTTTTTTTTTTTTTTTTTTTTTTTTTATAACGATTTTGAGCCAAAATATCGAGCGTGTTGATCTTGAGTTAAAATTTCATCGAGCGCGCAAAGTTGACCTCTCTGCGAAAAGTGTGGCGAAATAGAGTTCATGAGGCAAAAAAATGTTGGAATTGCAGGAGAATACAAAGGTCGTGGAAAGATTCTACAGGCCTGGTCTCATCAATATTTTGCCAATTTTGAACTTTCAAGACCACTTTAAATTACAGAGATCATACTTCTAACAAGTACGTAAGTAATTCAAACCTAAAATTGTCACTAGAAAGTTTTGAAGTTATACCTACTCAAAGCTCAAAAGGTCAAGAACGATGATTTTTGATTGATTTTTTCCACCGATTTTTTTGACCACTTTTTTCCACCGATTTTTGACCACTTTTTTCCACCGATTTTTGGCCACTTTTTTCCAACCTCATTTTCAGACCACGGTGCTGCGGTATCCTGCTCCATAATTTAAGTCATAATTAAAAGAGCGCAGCGCTAACTCGACATTTTTCAGCGCATGAATTTTCAGTTAAGTACTCCGAAGGATCATTGCTATTCAAACGTTGAAACTTTTTTGCTTTTACCATAACAGTTTCATAATAAAAGTTTCGGAAAATGCCATTTTAACAAACATAAAATCTCAATAATCAGTGCGCCCAGCACTTGTTGGAGTCGACGTGTCCGCTTGACAAAAATGAATCTCAAGATTTTTACAGGGGTTGATTCCTGGGCCTTGCCGACGCGACGTTTCCGGAGAAATGAGGCAATTTTGCTGCCCTCCGAAAATTGCCGCCCATCAAATGAGAGGAGTTCCCGGGGAAAGAACGATAAATGTCACAAAAAACTCATTTTTGTTTTTAAGCTGCCTGAAGGAAAGCGGGAAATGACGTTTATTATAATGGTTATTATTTCTCATAAGAATCAATGTATTTCCATCCTCCAAAATTGAGACTTGCGCTTCTGCGTATTGTATCCCGTTGGATGACCATGAAAACTATACTTTAGGTATTTGTGACATTTATTATCGGTTTTTTCCTGGACTCTTCTTATAGATTTATTCTTTTTTTTGCTTGTCCACCTTGATTTTGCCGCCTTCGAAGAAATTGTTTAAAGTTGAATAGGTTATAGTTTTTTTTTTTTTTTTTGCTTGTTCATTCTAATTGTATACTGTCAGGAGCAAGGTAACCCCCAGTGGCGTATTTAGGGGGGGGGAGATGAGGGGGATAAATCCCCCCAGAGCCCAATAGTATATGGAAATATCATGAAAAAGAGTCAATAAATAGAAAGGAGAGTAAATTTTGAAAGGGGTGCGAAATTTATTTTTACAGAACAACAAGATAATAAACAATTTTTGATAAATATTGGCAACTCAGCGGCATTTTCTACAATTCATTCGGTAAAATATTTACTTTACTTATAGTTAAAACGATACGGCACGGCACGTTATTTCTTAGGGGGACAAGCCTCATAAAAAAAAAAAAAAAAAAAAAAAAAAAAAACCCAGAGCAAAAGAGTAGTTACGCCACTGGTAACCCCCCCCCCCCCCCCCGTTGTTCGGTTCCTCAGCGTATTAGTTCAAAGTCTCGCCATGATTCAAATTATAGCCTTAATTAAAATAATTAAAGTAGAGCTTGGTTAAAATAGCCTTAAGAAAAAAATGCTTGAACATTTTCATAAAATCGCTTTCATGCGGAGACACCCTGGGAATGAATAGTGGGAAGTTTTGTTAGAAATCATTCTCAAAAGAAACGTAAATTTAAGTCAACGCATTACTTACTGAATTTCGGTAACTGCGCTGATTGATTTTACTCAATATCTCTGCGAATATTACAAAATTCAGTAATTTTGTTTTTTTCAACTTCGTTTGTTTTACGAATCGTTTTTCACAGAACTCCCTAAGCATTGACGGATACAGGGAAGGGGGGCCAAGGGGGCGATCGCCCCCCCCTTGTTTGATCCAAAAAGGGGGAAAAGAGGGGAAGAAGGGGGAAAGAAACAGCGAAAAAGGAAAAAGGGGGTGTCTGGGGGGCTAAAATCCCAAATTCGCCCCCCCCCCGGGTAAGTTCAAATAACTTTTAACTTAAGGTGTAATGGACCTATTTATCCTTCCAAATTCAACAATTAAGATGAATTTTTTGTTATTTCTACTCAGAATTATCCGCTGAGCAACTTGGTGATTTTAGTTTTTTCATATTTCATCATTATCTCCTGAAAAAAATGCATTAAAACCCCCAAAATGTCATTACTGTAGATTGTGATTTTTTGAGGTTCCTGAAATCGTCGTCCGATTTTGATGCAGTTAGAGGTTATGAAAAGAGTAAATTCAGCATTGTTCATGTCAAAGTACATTGAAGGAAAGGTTTTTTTAAGTTTTGACCGAAAGTTTGGCGCACCAAGAAAATTACGTCGTCACGAAGAGATGTAATGGGTTTCGCGCCAATAATCGCCGACTATGTTTTCGTTGCTTATCCGGCCGCTAGAGCGCAGTTCGCTCGCCGTTGTTTACTTCCGTGCGACTTTGTAGAGCAATAGGTGCCTACTGAACATAGCTGCCAAATCACTGCTGATTCTATTTCCTTTTTCAGGTAAATTTTATTGTATTAATAGTCTGAATTCTATTCTGTGCTCTTACTGTCATTACCGAGGTATACTTTTTTTTAAAGCTTGTAACATGTTAACTGTCCAAAAATTGTATGATCAGAAAGACTGATTGGCCTTACCTCAAATCCAAAGTTTCATCCAAATCCGACGATTCAATCATGATTTCCCGCCATTTTTAGAATGAATTGTCATTACCGTAGATGTCATTACCGTAGATCCCCCCTAATGAAACACGATCTACGGTAATTTGGTAACACGAAAAACCACTGATCTACCATTTAGTTTTGACTGTAAGTGTGAGCTTTTGCAATTCCATTTAAATGGACTTTAGCTTGAATCAAGCTAAATGATACTGGAGGTCAAAATTCATCACCGTAGGTTTTTGTCATTACCGCCAACCATTATTCATTAGCGTACAGATCTCACAAAAAAGTGTGAAATTTTAAAAGTTCCTCAATAAGTAAAGGGAGCAATTAATGTTAAAGTTTTGTGTTTTTACCAAGTTCAGACCCAGTTTTTTATTTTTTGTTAAAGAAACGCATGCAACAGTCTTCATACTTAAATTTTAGGAAAATTTTTAGGTCAAATGAGCAATAAATAAAATTTTGGCGATTTTCTGCCTTATAACTTGTGATAAGCACCAAATAAGTACTCACACATTACTTTCATCACTAAGGCGCATTAAAAAGGCGACGATAAAATCATAGTTACGCGTATATTTAGGAAAATTTTATGTAAATATATGGCTCAAATGCGTGATCTACGGTAATAACATGAAAAAAGGCCTAAAAATTAAAAATGGCGGCAAAAATATGTTTTAAGTACAAATAATTCTTGACCACTACTTAAACATCATTCTTGGGGGTATGCTGCCCCCCAAAAATGATGTGGGGATCCATGATTTTGACTTTCATTTTTCAAACCTCGGCTGACCTCAAGGTTAAAAGTTATTTGAACTTACTCCCCCCCCCCCCCCCCCCCCCCCGTTCGCGAGGGCTGGATCCGCCAATGTCCCTAAGACGCTCTATGATGCTCTCCACATGATCGATTTTTTGTAAGTAAGTACTCAAGCATTTTTCCAATTTTGGTTATGAATCAGTAGCGTAGCGTGCTATCTAGCAGCGTTTTACTGTATCCATTTAAACTTACTAGTTTTACTTTTTTTTCAGTTATTTCAAATTATTTTAAGTTAAGTAAAAAACTACACAAGCTTTTGATGCTTGCTCAGTAAATTAACAACTTAAGTCACCCAAAGAACACCTAAACAAAATGTAGGCACCTGCAATAGGTCGAATGAGAAGGTGTTCACCGAACACCCAATACTTCGATCTTTTTCACGGATTTAAATGGACCAACTGCAACGTTGCCAAATTGCACGCTACGACACTGCTATGAATCGAATGATGCGAGCGAAACTTGGAACGCCGAGGAATTACCTTAAAAGTGTAAACAACAGCAAACAAATCCAATTTTAAAAGAAGAAGTAGTCAGTTGATATCAGACGTGCCTATAACACTATGCAACAAAACTTAACTTTTGGTTTGTCCACGGGTTGACACCTATTTTTTCTGACTCCTAGTGACCAAAGAAGTCAGAAAATGGCCATGAAAGTGCCGGGAAAATGTGTATGCGCCCGGGACGCCGCCATTTTGAAAGATCAGAAATTCAGCCGACTTGCCGTCGGTTTTTTGAGGCTAGCGTCCTTAATTTTTACTCAAATTAAAAAAATGTGCAAATAAAATGAAAGAACATAAAATTTCCTACAAGATGAGTTACCTTGATTTGTGTTTCAACCAGCAAAAATATACAAAAACTGAAGTTTTTTAAATTTTTTTTTTTTTAAAAAAATCGAAAATTTTACGATTTTTTGGATGAATTTTAGCTCATGCCATCAAAAATAGAAACCATAGAAAAAAAACAGATTAATACATTGAAAAGAGCGTTAAAGTGACTACAAGATTATGTACTACAAAAGTTATTTGTGATTATTTTTTGCCACTTTTTAACCATTAAAATGATTTTCCCCAAAATTCAGTTTTCTCCCCTCTATGCTCCCTAATTTACTAACGGTATCGTTCAATGACGTCGATTTGATTCCTCTCATGCACCCTCGGACCAAAATAATCCGTTTTTTCCATCAAAAGTGACCGTGAGTAATGGTGGAAAAAGCTTGACTCATAACGTTTGATTCCCATATTTACATTAAATGTGTCTACGCATGCATGCAGTTCCTCTCAAATATCCCATGCTAAAAAAAAAAAAAAAAAAAAAAAAAAAAAAAATCATCTGCTAAAGGCAGATATTTTTTGAAGTTTTATTTCACACTCAGCCGTTATTAATGGAAAACAATATTGGTTTTAGAAAAATGCATGTTATTAGTTGCTCTGGGTAGAGCGGATGGGGATCAATGATGTGCTGAGAAAAATAAAATAAGTGGTGGCCCTGAGAAGAACGGTTTTTAATCGGGTTGGGTATCAGTATATTCCAGTGCGGTTATATTTGGGAGAGTGATGAGATTCCTGAGTCCATACTGGTCTAGAAATGAGAGAGTAAAGAGAATTTGAAAAAGTGGCGCGCCAATTTTTAGCCGTTTTAGGTGGCTCTGAAAAGAGCCGTTGCACTGTCTGTCGTTACTTACTTATGCACATGCAGTGTCCGTTCCTGTCCTTCTTAAAATTTAGACCTGGCTCTTGGCAGTTACTTGTATAAAAGCCATGCATAATGATGCTTGACTCCAGCCTTCTGTAAAAGTCAAGGCTTCAAATTCACTATAGTACCTTATAAAAATTCAAATAAGTGTTGTCAAAAAGGTCCTTCCTCAGGGCCGCCAAATGAAGTTGAGAATTTCTGAACAATCAAATTACAATTGAGCAAAAGTAAACAAAATCTTAAAAATTAAATATGTATTTTTTCATTACATCAAAGTGTGAGCAAGGCGGCGGGTGTATGGGACTATTGGGACTATATTTTTTGATGATGCGGGGCTAACACTTTAAAAAAGAAAAAAAAAAGATTTTTTTAGCCCTCCCTTTTTTCGACCCCACGCGCCGCCCATGGTGAAATTCATGACGAATAAAGGAGAGAACTCGTTCTCAACTCAATTTTCGCCACTATTCAGGGTCATTTTTGATGGGAAAACGGATTATTTTGGTCCGAGGGTACATAAGAGGAACCAATCGACGTTATTGAACGATACCGTTAGTAAATTAGGGAGCATAGAGGGAGAAAACTGAATTTTGGGGAAAATCATTTTAATGGTTAAAAAGTGGCAAAAAATAATCACAAATAACTTTTGTAGTACATCATCTTGTAGTCACTTTAACGCTCTTTTCAATGTATTAATCTGTTCTTTTTCTATGGTTTCTATTTTTGATGGCATGAGCTAAAGTTCATCCAAAAAATCGTCAAATTTTCGATTTTTTAAAAAAAAAAATTTAAAAAACTTCAGTTTTTGTATATTTTTGCGGGTTGAAAAACAAATCAAGGTAACTCATCTTGTAGGAAATGTTATGCTCTTTCATTTTATATGCACATTTTTTTAATTTGAGTAAAAATTAAGGACGCTAGCCTCAAAAAACCGACGGCAAGTCGGCTGAATTTCTGATTTTTTAAAATGGCGGCGTCCTGGGTGCATACACATTTTCCCGGCACTTTCATGGCCATTTTCTGACTTCTTTGGTCACTAGGAGTCAGAAAAAATAGGTCTCAACCCGTGGACAAAATGGCTGTTGCATAGTGTAATTAGATCAAAAACACATTTTTTACACATTCTTCCCTAATAATGTTGAAAGCTTTCTTAACCTATACACAATACGCGTTAAATGAGACAACCTCTTTTGTTTTCTTATCGAATTTTCCTTAAACGAGATGCGTTCAATCCTTGGGGGGTGTCATTTCCCCTGCCCCCTGCTCCCCTCCAAATGACTTCCCTGCTTAAAATCTATTATAAATCTATTATTTGTCCTTAAATAATACATGGGGCGATACCTGGAATTTATAACTCCTTCATTTTCTCCTCTCATTTGAACTTGCGTTTAAGGAAAGGACAGAAAAAGAGGTGGAAGTCATGAGCCATACCGCAATCTGTCTGTCTTTTTCTATAACACGTGCAATCTAATTGCAAGAGAAAGAGAAGCACGAATTCCTAGATCCAACCCTGAAATAACAATTGGCATAAACCATGTCGTTGACCCCTCTTACAGCTATAAAAGAAGAAAACAACAAGAATACAACTGCGGTCAGGAATAAGAGGAAAATTGAAAAGCAAAACCACAAAACAAAAAACCAAATGTAATAATTGAGAGAGGAAGCAGAAAAATCCAATCGTGCAATCGGACACTACAACTTGACATTTCACAATGAAAAATCCCATTGCCCAGAAAAGAAACAGGAGTGAGGACCAATCAAGCCACCACTTCATCATTTTGCAACAATGAGTGATTTCAGAGACAAAACTACCCTTTGATGTCATTGAGACTGCCTCTCGTATAATGTTCATTCATTATAACCAGAGGAATCAGAAAATTAATGAGTTTTCACTTTTCAACCCTATTAGAGCGGTGGAAAAAAAGAAAAAAAAATTATCGGTATTTTTAGCCCGCTGCTTTGACCCTTTTATCAGCTTTTGTCTGATAAGGGGAGGGGAGGGGAGGTTGAACGGGATTCAACCTCAAAGTTCCGACAAGCGACTCGAGAGAACTTTTTTTTTTTTTACTATTCATCACGCGTGTGTGCGCTGCCGCACGGTGGGCAAAATTGACAGTTGCGTGGCGTGCAATTCGGCAACGTCGCAATTCTTCCATTTAAACCCATAACAAATATCGAACTCCAGGGTGTTCGGTGAACACCTTCGCAATCGACCTTTTACATGTGTTCAAATGAACAAAATACCAAGTTGCCGAATTGCACGCCACTCCGCCGCTGAAAAATGACTGATTTGGTGATCAAAAATCAGAAAATTAAAATTCTTTTGCGAAGCGCGCTTCCTGGCAACGTAGCATTCCGTCCATTTGAACCCATTGGAAAGGTCGAATTTAATGGTCATCGCCGAGTTCCATATTTTTCGTGGGTTTCTATGAACACGAACCAAGTCTTTGCCACTGTTAAAATTGCCTAAAATAATCGTTTAAAAGCTTCCACGAGTAGATATTACTCTCCTGAACCCCTCTCTAACACTTGATTCTTGCTTTAAAATGTACGCAAGAGAATTTGAAATTAGTTCAGCTTCAAAATGGCAGCCAGTGGCGTCATTTCAGGTGTTTTCAGGCCGGGCAATTTCCCCCCCCCCCCTTTATTTTTTGTTTCATGCAAAAACCCTGACCATCCAGATCCTTAATGGCCCCACACCACAGCGTGTTTTTTCACTTACAATTTAGGCAAATTTTGGAATGTAAACAAATTTTGTACAATTTTTTCCTGAAATTAATGAAATTATTAACCTATGTACTCGCTAAACTTGACTTTACAACCTTCTTATAAAAATATATTGTTTTCCTTGAACTTTCCGTGTGAGTCGAAATGGGGTGTGCCAACGGGGGTGGGGGGGGGGTGACGCTACCGATGGGAATTATTTAAGGTGATTTTAACTTGCTAATTTTTGGCCGCCAAATTTCAAATTTCTATGCACCGTGCGCCACACATGGAGCAGAAGTTTCAATCGGAATGGTGATCGAAATGAAATTCAAGTTGAAACAGAAACTTTTACTCCTTTGGGTGGAACGGAAAAAAAATTATCGTTAAATATGGAGTAAAAGGAAATTCAAGTGATTCTCATGTCATAGAAAATGGCTGTATGCTAGAAAAACGTTGATGGAAGGCTGGGAAAGTTTCAAAATCCTCTTAGTAACTAAAGAAGCTTTTGAAAAGCAGTAGCCGTATATTGGCAGCTTAGCATACGCGGCACAATGGGGTATTCGGGGGCACAGTTCATCTACACGGAAACGGAACGTCCACGGAAAGAACATAAGTCTTTTGTCATGTTGTTATATACTTTATTCACAGTTTTCTTTCTGTTCAAACAGTGGCGGCTCGTGCGGTTGGGCAACCTTGCACTTTTTCCGTTTAAATTTATAGGTGAAACAATCGATTCATGAGAAAATCTGACAGCTTCCTGGAGGATCGATTGTTTTACATTCATTTAAATGGGAGGGACGCTATTGCCAGACACTATGAAAAGAAATGATATAGGAAAACATTTTAATATAATTTTTGACGTCAAAAAAATCTTTGCCTTTTTAATGATTTCTCATACCGTTTCTTATTTCTGCAAAAACAACAACAACACACAACAATAATAACAACAATAACATCAACAACGCGGAAATCATACTGTCCCTATCGCGGACTCCTCATACTATTTCATCGTTCCCTCTTCCCATGAATCTCTGTTGCCACCAATATAGGATATGACGTGAAAAATGAGATAGGTCTATAATCTTATTTTAATCTCACACTGCAGCTCCCTTTTATTGGTGATAAGAATTGTAATCGATATCTTCCACGAAAACTTCAGGCTGGAATAGCTAAATTAAAACTGCGCTTTAAAGGGCATGCTTAAAAAAAAAAAAAAAAAAAAAAAAAAAAAAAAAAAAAAAAAAAATCATCACTTTTGAAAGCTTTTTAGAATTTTTTCCAGGCTGGAATATCTACACACTACACAGTATAATTGTAACATTTCTGCACCTGGCACAAATGGCTGCGAAGTGCTTTCTGTGTCTTGACACCTATGCACTGAAAAATACGCGCTGAATGTAACTATTTACGTTGATAAAAGTATGAATAAAACTTATAAACTGTCAGTTTTACCATTTGAAACAGTTAAGTTACTCCCGTGTTGAAAAACTGTTAGCTTTATCATTTAAAGTATAAATAAATTACCTCCTGTGTTAATTTTACTATTTCAAATGGTAAGACTAACAGGTTTTAAATTGTATTCATATACTTTTAACTTTGTAAGTAGTTGAATTCAGCACTTTTTTCAGTATAAAGAGGGAGGGGGACACGGACACCTGTTTATATAAAAATACCCTATCCGTAAGATTGTAGAAAAATTTGTGACAACACCATAACTATACCTAGTACGGCCATAAATACTGTTATACGCGCGCAAATGCATACCTACCGAAAATTTGGTTGAGAATAAGCCCATATACCACTATATATTCTAAAACTGCATGAAAAGGGCTTTTAAACGCGCTAAAGTTTTTGAAAATTGGTTTACTTGGACGCTCATACTGGTCAATTAAACACTGAAAAATTAAATCGCCTTTGGACGCACCTATAAGAAAAAAAGTAAAAAATGATTCAAAATAAGTCATGGTTTTTCACGATTCTTGGATAAAAAAAAATGAATCGGTGTTGAAGTATGCTATGATGCTTTATTAGTTAGGAGTGTTGCACATTAAAATTGGAAGATAGTATTAAAAAGTCGGTACCATTATTCAAAAATGTCCTCCTTCTTTTTGCACGCAGAGTTTCAACCGCCGCGCGCCGTGGGAAATCATCGATAGCATTTCGGATAACTTGGAGAGGAATTTCCGCTGCAGCTTGGATCAGACTCCTCTTCAATGATTCCATGTTCGGTTGCCGTTTTTTGCATGCTGCAGTCTCGAAAATGTCCCATAATCGATAATCCAACGGGTTAAGGGTGCTGCCCTGTTATAATAGTCGGACCACTCCATCACAAGCGCGAAAAAAACCAGAACAATTTAATGGAAACAAAACGACGTGTTAACATCAACTAAGATACAAATCCACTGCAATGCATCTTGGATGTACTAAATGTGATGTGTTGATCGTGTTTTTTACAAAAATCAGCGGAAATCACCAAATATGCACTTATCTTACGATCTGATAACTCGACCGCTGCTTATCAATGAGGTGCGTCCAACGGACAATCGACTTTGCAATGTTTAATTGCATTGCACAGGTGTTACAGTGATCCGATTATCAAAAACTTTAGCGCGTTTGAAAGCTCTTTATATGTAGTTTCAGAATATGTACTGGTATATGGTCTTATTTCCAACCAATTTTTTGCTAGGTGCATTTGCGCGCGTAACAGTATTTATGGCCGTATACTATAGGTAGGTATTATCTGCACTTTTTGTATGAAAGAATTGATCGTTTTGGCGTACACAGATTCAAGTTCTAGTTTTAGTGGATTTATCTTTCTCGCCGTTTAGTCGCCTCCCGGAACGAAGCGTGCTTATGCATAAACACAACCAGACCAAAATTTGAGTCTTGTTGAAAAATCGAATAAATTTGTGCTAGTATCAAGCATGAGAACAGTTTAAAAGGGACATGATGAGAGAGCGATAAGATTTTTTTCTTCTCTTTTTTTTTTTTTCAAAGATCAAGGAGAAAGAGCAAGGAAGAATGAAAGCATCGCGCGTCGGTATACTTGGGAGCTTGTCAGTGACGAAGCGTGCAATTTTGTAACAGTGGTTTTACTCCATTTAAATCTATGTAAAAGAATCGATTTTTCACGGAGAAAAATACTTCGGTAGTTTTTGATCACCGAAGTTTTCGGTTGCAAAACCAAACTGTTCGGTCGTGAGTACGAATACTTCATTAAGAGTACCTGAAGACTTCGCGATAAGGGCGGAATGTGGGTTATATTGAACAAAGTCTTCGGTATTTCTGATGAAGCATTCGGTACTCTTGATCAAACATTTTGGTTTCTGCAACCAAAAACTTCGGTGATCAAAATAAGCTAAATCTTCAGTTCACATTACCGAAGCTTTTTTTCTCCGTGTTCTGGAAGCCATTTGCTTTCACAAGTATTGATTATTGCTCATTGACTAAAAAAATGGAGGAAACACTGTCGTCAAATTTCACGCTTTTCCATCGATGTGTGTGTGTGTGTGTAAAGTATGAGCATGATTGGAGAATATTGTATAGTTCAGTAACAAAGGCAGGCAAATCAGACTGTCTAAAAGGTTTGGAAAAATGAGGTGTAACAAACCGTGTATTAACGTCACTTGGAAGTTGGAATACATTGGTTTGCTTCTCTATAGGTGTTGTTTGTTCGACTCTATAGTATTATAATATACAGGGTGACTATAAAAAAAATGACCCATTATATACCTTAAAAATCTCGAAATCTACGAACAATTTAAAAAATCGCTAAAAAACGTGTCTAATTATTTTAAGGGGGGAGCATCTTTTCAGGAGGTCTGCATTTTTGTAGCTCCCAAGGAGCCGAGAAGAGGGCGGTAGACCCCAAAATTGTATTTCCTTCATGGGGTCCGTATTCTTTTATTGCATGTTCTAAAAGAACGTAAAAAAATGCATTTTCTGTCACAAATCGAACATCAATCCGTTTATTCTTTCTCAATTGGCAAGCGATAAAATGAAAAAGTTGACTCGCTGCTTTTTAAAAATTCTTAATTTCACCATGAAGGGGCCTAAAGACTTCTACTTTTCGGCAAAAGATGTAATATAGTTTTTTGTAACCACTGCTGTTTAGAAATGAATAAGACATATTCGTTTTCTCCTTAGTTGCAGTGAAAATTACATTTTTCAACAAGTAATTTTTCCGAGTTGGGATAAAATTGAAGGGGCTTTTTAATTGCGAGGACTGATTCCAACACGAGCTTGCAATAACTTGATGATAGAAGTGGTCGTCGAAATAAGGTCAGTTTATGTCTCAGGGCCGATTTTATCGGAAGCTCGTGTTGGAATCGTTCCTTTAAATTAAAAGCTCCTTCAATTTCATCGCGGGGCAACCATACCAACTCGGAAAAATTACATTTTAAAAAAATGTAATTTTCGTGGCAACCAAGGGGAAAAAATGAATGTCTCAGCTTTTTCTAAAACAGTAGTTACAATTTGATATATTTTGGCTCAATGTAGACGTATTTGGCCTCTTCATTGTATGAAGTTAAGAATTTTTAATAAAAGAGTCTTCTTTTTACTTTGACCGCGTCCCATTTGAGAATGAATGTACGGAACAGTGGCGGATCGGGGGGAGGGCACAGGGGCACGCCCCCCAGAAGCATCAAATGTTGCCTTTTTTCATTAGAAAATAGCCAAAAATTGCTTCCACCGACACTTCAAATTTCAAAATTTCACAGGCGTGCCCCCTCCCCCCTCAGAAAAACTTTCTGGATCCGCCCCTGATACGGGTCGACGTCCGATTTGCGTCAAAAAAAAAAAAAAAAAAAAGTTTACGCTCTTTCAGAACACGCTGTGAAAAAATAGGTTTCCTATTATAGATTGAGAAATACGATTTTTAGGGATCCAACCCCTTTCCTCGGATTCCCTGGGGGACTAGAAAAGTTTTGACCCCTTGAAAAGATGTCCCCCAAAAAAATATTTAGACACGTTTTTAGCGATTTTGTTGAAATTTTTCGTATATTTCGAGATATTCAGGTGTCTTTTTTATAGTCACCCTGTATGTATATATTATTGTTTTAGTTCTTTCACAGCTTCTGCCTCTGTGCAATTATGGCATGCCCTCCAAATGAATTATTTTAGACCCAAGCTGCGACACCAAACGCATTAGCTGTACGCATTCATTCATTTATTAAGGCTGAAAAATGTCATTTAACGACTGTCACACTCACACAGAGCCGCTTCGTATTTACTTACGCGCAGAGTGATTGGAAGGTGAGGGGGGGGGAAGAGGTCGGGGAGGATCGTCGAGATCTTACAAAATGGTTGAAAGATCTATGAGACAGACGGACGGAGGAGGTCAGAGGTTGGAGGGTGGAAAGGGGGGGGGAGGCAAGTTATAGGGGAGGGGAGGCAAGTTGGGAGGGGGGGGAGGAGTCGCTGTCGTTGGTGTGACTGAAGTCGTGAGTCGGTGAGTCTCCACGCACCCCTAACCCTAACTTCCCCTCCCCATCCCCGCCCTTTCCTGCGCCAATAATCTGATTTTGAAAACGAGTGTTTTCTCGGGTGAAGTAAGTTTATAATTAACTTCGTAAACTGCAAATAGGTTTAAACACTGGCTGTCGCTTTCCGGCTTAATCGGCGATAAATTTATTTTACAACTCAAACAGATAAATCCTAGCACCATGGCGGGCGGGAAGGAGGGTGGGTACGGGTACACGGGTACACCCCTGCTCCATTAAAACAGTCTGAAAACATTTTAATAAATATTCAAATTTTCCCGCCTTACTTAAGCTGAGCACGAGGTATTGCTTTTAAAGGAGTAAAACACGCGATTTGTTAATTTGTTGTCGTTCGCGCGCCCGAGAAATATTTTGATCTTGTTAATTACGCATACGGTCCCCCTTACACCCGCATTATATCGTTTAAAGATGCGCAAATATGAATGATCCCAACTCTCATCCGTGTCACCACAAAGAGAGTTTTTTTGGGAAGGGGGGGGAGATCATTATCAAAAAATTTACCTGCCTAGTATTATTTTTGTATAACTTATTTTGATTTTTTTTTTTTTTTTTTTTTTTTTTTTTTTTGATTATTATTTAAAATATTCTATATTAATTCAGTGTCTTTGAAATATTTTCCCTTGATTCCCCATTCCCTTGTTGATTTGTTTTGTTTTTTGTTTTTACTTTCTTACTCCCCATAGCGCAGAAAAAGTTTTGTGATCATTAAAAATTTGAAAATTGAGTCAACACGATTTCTGAGCATTTATTGAAAGACACTCGAAATACTCTTGAATTTTAACTTATCTTGAAAAACCCGTAGATTTCAGCCTTTTTTAGGCACTCCTTGTCGTTCTTGTGTTTTTCAAATGTCAACGCTTCTACAGTGCTTGCAAAGTTCATTTAATTTGTGTAAATTTGTCATCGCCAAAGATGCTCAGAGGTCAAAGGCATCTGACTGCTCCATCTCTCCTTCCAAAAAATCTGAAAGAAAAATTTTGAATTCAAAATTTGACATGGTTTTGTTTCGTACAATTAGAAGCACCAAGTGACGCTAGTTTGATTAGATTAATTAACCAAAAATGGGAGATAAAGTGTGAAAATCAACAAAGTCGAAGATTAAAAATCACTATTTTGAAAGTCTGAATTTTAAATTTTTCCGAGGGGAAGAAGGAAGTTATTTTCGCAGAATTTCACACTAGAATCATTGATAGTCTCTATGCCTTTGGCAAAACCTTGCAAGAGCTCCATTATTCATGGTTATTCAAGAAATGAGTTTTGCCTATCACTGCAACTCATCGTGCTGTATGGTCGACAGTGCGTTGCCGTTTTTCGGATAACTATCCGATTTTCCCTCTATTTAACTTAATGTAAAAGTTGCTAATTTATCAGTAAATCTGGCAACATTGATGGTCGACTCGTGGATTGGAAATGGGGAGGGAAAAAAAAAGAGAAAGAGAAACAGTGTAGCTAGATATACGAAGTTGCAGAGGTCGGCCAAGAATTGACAAAATCAAAGAAAAGGCGATTATTGTCCGACCTCTGCAACTTCAGGGACGATTTTCTCGGAAATGGTTTGCGAAAAGGAAAAACTTGTTAAGGACCAAAAATGCAAATTGTTTTACGAACTTTTTAATAATGCTACATAATCGTTTTTGGGTCTAATGAATACGAAAGCATGTTTTCACATAATTTGGCCAAAAAAAAATTAGAAAAATCAAGAAACCCCCCCCCCCTCAAATTTTTCATACAGCATTTTCACGGCCAAAGTTGGCAAGAGCGCCTAAAACTACATCAGAGTACTTATTTACGAGCTTTAAGAAAAATTCACGATGGAGTTATGACAATTTTTCAATTTGTTTTTCGGAAACTTCGCAACACTGTAACTCGAAAAGACTACAATTTCGGACCCGTGTTTATAGGGGGAAAAAAGTCTTTTTTTTACCTCTAACACACGCCCTGAAAATTAATGTTTATAGTTTTGTTACACACCCTGTATTTCTCATGAAACCCTATGTAAAATAAAATACATTTAACCTGAAATCTGGCAACATTGAAGAGAAAATGGGAATTGGGAAAGGAAAGCTTTTAGTGAAAACTGAACCGAGTCGAGCCGCGATGAACTGAACTCGAACGTCCGAACCGAAACGTCGAACTCGTTAGGCTGGTCGAAAATTCGGCCCATGCAATTAACTGGTAAATCACCAAAAAAGGCTCAAACGTAGGTAGGCTTCCCTGGTATCTCTGGTATCCACTATCCCCGCATCCTATCTTCCTATGCTCTGCCTTCCTCGTCCCTCGTGCAATTATAAATCCCCTCTGCACTCAACTTAACACGCAAACAAACGATGCGCGGTGTCGGCTCTCGTGAATTGCGATTTATATAGATACGTATCCTCTCAATTTTCAGTCTTTGTGGAAAAGAATCGATCTCAAAAACTAAAAAGCATCAGGGTATTGGACCGCATAGCTAAAGTCGATTCGGGTTCGATTTCTATGGTTTTCAAGTTTTGAAAAAGTCGGTTTGCGGTAAGGTTCGGGTTTACGCATACGGCCTTTTGATTCGCTCTAAACTGGTGCACATACGCTGGGGGGGGGGGGGGGGGAATGGTTTAACCTATACTAATTATTAGTGAAATTTGCGCAATCAAATTTATTGGTTGTGCTTAGACTTACCCATTTAAATTAGGTACTCCAACCAATAAATTGGTACTCAGTACCAATACATTACCTACAGTACCGGGTACCAACTCAAAGTAGTTCGGTACCCCCAATTTTCGGTGCACTTGTAACCCCTCCCCCTCCCCAAATGGACGCCCAGTCATGGGTGGATACAGGAATTCGTATCTCTCTCTCTCTCTCTCTCTCTCTCTCTCTCTCTCTCTCTCTCTCTCTCTCCTGCTGTTTGAACGCGTGCGTTAGATAGAGGCGGAGATAGGAGCTAAAGTCACGTGATGGCCACCTCTGCTATCCTTTTCTAACACGCGTGTTCGAATAGGCGGAGAGAGGGGGAGAGCGAGAGCGAGAGAGAGAGAGAGAGAGAGAGAGAGAGAGAGAGAGAGAGAGAGAGAGAGAGAGAGAGAGAGAGAGCTTTTGCTGCCTACCTAATGCTGCGAGGTTTGCGAGTCGCTACTGCGGTAGGTATATGTATTGGCCAAAGCGATTTCCTTCAAATTCGGCGTGGACCTTCCCCAAGGTGTTCCATGGGGATTCTGAAAATAAATTTTCAGAAAAAAATTAAGTTTGGAGAAACCAGCACAATCGCATATTTTTAGAGAAAATTTTTAGAAGGAAGGGGGGAGGGGTTATACCATATTGAATGTAACCCTATGCACGGAGAGGGATGGAGTGGTTTGTGAAGGGCAGAAACCTGACCTGTCCTTTTATATTCCTTTCAGATCTGTGCGACTTTGCTCTTCCGAGTTTTTGCCACCTTTTCCGGCTGAATACTCTAGATGTATATAGTGTAGAGCACGGCTTGGGCCCAGTCGCCGAGAGGTGCGTGATACGTTCATAGAATCAAACCGAGCCATAAATCTCGTCAAATAGGCTGCTTGTCTGCCACTTTTGACTGGCGAGGGCGTAAAATCAATTAGCCGGCTATTTGGTCGCTCAGTGTGTTAGCGTTTCCAACTTTTTGTGAATAATGCTTGATGCTGGATGCGAGAGATCATGGGAGGGGAGGGGAATCATGGGAGGGATTTAAGGGGGCTGTTGCACACTTTTGCTATAAGCGATTTAACAGTCGATATTGGGGTAAAAATCTCGACAAATAACAATGGCAGCACTGAAAACTTCCGAAATCTCGATCTTAAACTCAATAAACGCAAAATTTGTAAGGGCGTAATGGTGGCTGAGGGCAGTAACAACGGGAGATTCCTATCTTAATTTTGTCACTCTTTCTATGCTGACAAGGATGATTCGCAGAGTAATTAGTCATCAGAGTGATGATCGACCACATCCGATGAATGGTACCGCAACACCTAATGACACCGGTGTCAAATGAAAGTCGTCTCTTATTGGTCCCTTCTTGATGGAGTTACTGTATTGTTAGATGCGGGAATCTTCCATTGTTACTACCCTCAGCCACCATTACGCCCGCGCAAATAAAATCGTTTATCGAGTTTAGGAGTGGGTTTCGGAAGTTTTTAGTGCTGCCATCGTTAATTTTGGAGCCAGAATCGACTATTAAATCGCTTACAGAAAATATGTGCAACAGCCCCATTCTAATTACGTAGACCACTTTCAACAAGTGCATTTAAAACCTAAAAATTAATATCAATCGGAAGTTCCAATTTAAGCTTAAACGGTCGAAATGGTCATGATATTTGATGCCTTTTTTTCACTGATTTTGGGCCACTTCTTTTCGATCTCTGACCATAGTGCACGGGCGGTCAACAGGCGGTCAGTGGGGGCAATAGGCCGAGGAGCCGAGAGGGTCCACCTTTTTGTGGAAAAATATACAAAAAAAAAAGGAAAAAAAGAAGGTTGTCACTCCTCAACCCCCACCTTTTTATTACAGGGAGAAGGGCTGAAAAATAGTGCTCTCTCTGTTTGGAATGTTGAGATTTTTTCTCTGTTACTGAAACAGACCTATAAAAATATCTTGTTGAAATATTCTTTGGGGACCCTGGACCCTCAGATGATTTAACGAGTATCCTCGGACTCGTAATAAACTTGGCCAGTCTTTAACTTTCACACAAGTATGAAGTCGTTTTGCTACCACCCGCCGCTCACTGGAAATAACATGCATTTTTTTTTGGACATAAAAAAGTATCATGTTTTTGCTTCAACTATAAAGTTTTAATGAAGATGAGCTGTGGGACTTATTTTGAGCTGTTAATTGATTTTTTTCTCTCTGGTTTTCTATTATTATTAATCTAATATCGTTTAAAGGATTGAAATCTTGCAGTTTATTTTCCTTCAACTTAAATTAATAAAAAATGTTTTACTACATCAATCTACAACATCAAATTCACGCCACGCCGTGGCCGTCGCAAAAAAAGCTGGGATTGCCAATTTGGTGGCGAATAAATCAGAAGGTTATTATAATCAGAAAAAAAACTATCTTCTAATAGAGGCTCTCAGGCTTTTTCTGACTCACTTAAACCTCATACAACCAGAGCAGTTGCTTGCAATTCGGCATCACCTCTATTTCGTCCATTTAAACAACCTGCAAAAAAGATCGAAATAATGGAGACGCACAGTGCACTCCCTTGAATCAGTTTTTTACATGCGTTTAGATAGTTGATTAACCCATTCACTCCATTGTCCCATATAGAGGACGTTCTGTTATCATGGATTCTTATGTCAGTCCAAAAAAAAATTGACACGCACATGAGACTGTATGAGAAAGGGTCATTCGATTTACTAGTGAAGTTCCCAAGATTAGTGAAACCACTAAAATTAATTCAGCACCACTGAAAGGGTCAGTGGCGTAGCGTGCAATTTGGCAACTTGGAATTTTTGAAACTCATGAAAAATACCGAACTATTGGGTGTTCAGCGAACACCTTTGCATTCGACCTTTTACATGGGTTTAAATGGACGAAATACCAATTTGCCAAATTGCACGCTGTGCCACTAGAAAGGGTTAATGCAAAGCTCTATAGTCTGAGATCATCTAAAAGTGGCCAAAAATCCGAAAGTAAATGTCTTATCAATTTATCATTTATGATTATTTCTAGATCAAGTTTAATCGCATGGATTACTTTTAACAAAGTTATTTTTTCTATGTAGAAATATCAATAATAAGCTTTAAATTAAGCATGGAAGGTCGAAAACGATGATTTTTGACGACTTTTTTCCACTGATTTTCGGCCTCCTTTTTTTTTTTTTTTTTTTTTCGATTTCAGACCATCGTGCCACATCGATCTTAGGCCATGCCGTTTTGCCCACATTTAAGTATTCATTTTAGTTAAAAAAATACAAATTGAGTGTTTAGAGTTAGCGCTATTTTTATAAAAGTTTTGGTTTATTCCCGGGAATTTAGGTACTCAGCGGGAATATTCTCAGGAATATTCCCATAGCGGATATTGACTAACTTTTTTAGAGAGGAAATTTTTCCAACATATAGAGGTTACAATACAGTACAGTGCGTTCCAATAGGTGGCGCAGCCGCAACAACTTGCCGCGGAATTTGAAAATCAGTTGAAGGATCACTTGAAAGTAATAATAATAATAATAATAATAATAAAAAATAAAAAAACCTTGAAAAAACCCTGAAAGAACCAAGAAAATTCCCGACTTCGAGAATATTCTCGAAAATCTGCCGGGATTATTCCCGGCGCCCACCACTTTTGTTATTGTACCACAGGTGATTTAATTTTGGTAATTTTTGGCCACTGAGTTGCTATTTTTGCCCACCGAGCACCGCATCCAGCAGCAGCTCCACTCTGACACCGAAGCCCTGAGATACAATAAATTAACGTGAGGCCATTAGTCATTTTTTGAGTGCGTATGGAGCACCCATCTCTACAATACCCATCGGTGGAGTTCGCGCTTCGAAGCAGCTATACCATATATGTGCCATAGATTGCTAAAATCAAAAATTCTGAGTCTGTGACTCAAATCGGATACCGATGCCGCACATTTTAATCTATATGCTTCTTTTTAAGGATGTTGAATTCCCATCGTCTAGAAGATCGAGTGAAAGGCACCGAAAACGAGTCATAGAATGGAATAATAGATATATTAACGCAGTTTAAGGTTCATTGCAATCAATCATCGTCAACTTTAGACCATTTTCAAAACCACGCCTTCCGTTAATTGGGTGAACCTCTAATTTTGGACGCGAATCTCTTTGACTCCAGTGTTTTGCGTCGCCGCACACTTACTTGATGATTGAAAACAACGAGCTATATACATTTACCTAGAGTGGTGCCGTCTCATGGGTAACTTGCCTAACCACCTTGGAGGATTTTTAGGTTAGGTTTGAGGTGTAATTTTGTTCATTTATTCCAATGTTAATTTAGTGGAGAAGATCACATGATCAGAACATGCTTTGATCCATGCATAATGTGCGTCTGCACTAAAATACATGAGAATAAATTGACAAAATTATACCTCGGACCTAACCTAGAAATTTTTCATGGTGTTTAAAGACTTTTGCAAAGCTAACAAAAACGAAGGTTATGTGCGCCTAACTAAAGAGATTTTGCTGCGGTTGAGCCAAAGATTTGGTTGGCTCAACTAAAACCTTGTAGCTATCATTCTTTGTGATCTTTGCTTCGCACATTTTTCTAGCAAGTGTTTTGTCAGCGCTAGCCATTAGTATTTTGTTCTGTCTTTTTTTTCTTTTTTTTCTCTTATTTTTCTGTGCAGAGCGAACAATTAAAACCGTGTTTGAACCAGAGATAGTAAAGTAATTAAACATGTGTGAACTCATTCATAATAGAGCTCAAAATATATGAGTCTGATAACAAAGTTTTTGCTCATAGTAATTAATACAACTGAGAAGTAAAATGCTGCGCCAGTGGCGTCATTTGGGGGGGGGTGGCGGTGGTTGAAGGGAAGGGTGTAAAAAAAAAAAAAAGGTCATCACATTTTTGTCCCCCCCTCCCCCCAAGCCGAACGCGAAATGACGCCCCTGTGCTGCGCACACTGCCTGATGGTTATTAGGTGGGTCAAAAACCACAAAGGCGCAAAAAAGAAACATTTGATGTACCAATAATTTTAGAACAATCGGAACTTTTTTATTTGTTTTTGCTTTTTTTTCGTTTTGTTTTGTTTTCTTGTAAGGAAGGGAAAGACACGAAATTTTCCCAAAAAAATTGTTCGGTTTAAATCAGCGGTTCCCAACCTTTTTTGGTTGTGGACCACCAATCGGACGATCGGTGAAGGCCGCAGACCACCACTTGAAAAAATGAAAAATCGATTACCTTTTTTTCTTCTTTTTTTTGGACAATGGAGGGGAAAATAAAAACTAACCTGCCCTAGTGGGAGTGTGGCGGCTGTGACTTCTCACTTATCAACTTATACAAATTATTTAGGTTATGACTCGTTCAATGATAACTTACTTCCGTAGCAACGATAAAATCGTATTTTTCCTGCTACATAAAAAAATATTAGTCACAAATTCAACGTTGCCACTTTCGGGCGAAAAAAACGGAAAAAAATTTGTAAAGGACTTCGCGGACCACCAAAACTCGGTCCACGGACTACAAGGGGGTCCGCGGACCACCGGTTGGGAACCGCTGGTTTAAATTGAAAAAAAAACAAAAACAAAAACAAAAAACAAAAAAAAAACAATTGAAACACATTCAAATCACGAAAACGACAATCAACGACTGTAAAAATTAATTAACTGCAACAAATTCCAACTAATCTGTGCAATGTGGTATGTTCAAAGTTTGCAAAGTTCCTTTCACAACCGATAAAGCGCACCCCAGCCAGCCGGTTGTATATTTATTTCTTCAGCCAAACTCGATTTCCAAACGCATGACACATTCTGCCTCTCGCTTGAAAAAAAAACTGTAGCTCTTTCGCAGCTGTTACTTGTTTCAAACGATTAACTCAAATGAGATTTCCAAACTTCCTCCCTTCACTTCCGCGTAAAATTAAAATTGTCGTCAAACATTGACCGTCAATGTTCTCGCCATTCTAATAACTTGCGCGATATTTGCGGGCTTTCGTCCTGAAAATAACTTATACTATACAATGCGGCACGTACAGAAATTCTGGAAAATCGCTGCCAATTGATATTGCTGCCTAAATTTAGCATGATTGCTAACGTTAGGGGCAGGAAATTAACAGAGTAATTATTCGTAGAATTAACGGATTTTTCAGTATCCGCAAAGAATTTCTGCGCTTTATACCAATACCATCTCAGCAGATGCCAAAGTTATGAAACTAATGTATATGTTCCCCAACTCCACTCTGTCTCATTGAAGTTTTGCATACAGCTTGAGAGCACGGACTTGAACATTGTTGCTTTAAGCTGGCATTCTATTAATATTTCACGAGAAACCCTCAAAACTATATGGTTTGTATGTTTATGTTTGCGTGAATAATTGTTACATGCGTATGAGTGCCTCCTTGTTTTTCCAGGCAGAGCTCCATGACTCAAACCATTCTGTGAAATGTTTAACGACCAAAAATTGATGAATCAATCTGCTCTTTTCTAGGAAATATATCAACTCACAGCAAAATGCCCTGGGGGAATGTTATTCTTTTTTTCATTCAATTTTTTTTTATCATTATTATTCCTTAATTTCATACAAATAGCCTTTTAAAAATGATGGTTTTTTTTTTTCAAATTTCATTATAGCCTTTCTTTGTTGACGCACTCCATAGTAATTGTACCGAGAAGGCATGGCCGTTATATTTACGACTTTCATCACTTTCTGGTGACTCTATAAAATGTTTTTAGCCAATTCGCAACATCTATATGGCTCAGAAACAGTTGCGAAATGAGAATTTCAAACGCTCAGAAAAATCACTACGTTGCTTGTTTCTCTTGTTTATATGTCGCTGTAATAATGATCACTCAACCGACCCCAAGTTATTTTTTCTGATTATTTTACATCTCTACACGACTTCTTCTTATTCGATCGACTTTTTACATGGGTTTAAATGCGAATATAATGCATCGTTTCCAAATCGCACCCTGCGCCGTTGCTATGATACGGAGTAGGTATAAGTATTGGGGCTTCGTAAGTCTTACATGTATATGTTGAAAATCGCGACATACTTACTCGCTATCGAAAATGAAGGTGATCTCAGGCAAAACTTTACCAGATTTCAATCCGATGGATAGCGTCTCTAGGCATTTTTGGGAAAAGTCATGTTTTCGGCATCTTAAATTAAAAACAAAGAAAAAATACAACATCTATGAACGTCAGCACCCGTGTAATTTTTTTAAGGATTTCTTCAGCCCAAAACGAGCAAAATTGACTGAGAATTAAAGCCGTAATGGGGCTCTTGCAAACTTTTGTTGTAAGCAAATAAACAGTCCAATCTTATGTGGAGACCAGCGAAAATCACGAAAATCACTCTAAGGAAGTCTAAAATTCAGTAATAAACTCACATAACTGCTATAACGGCAAGTTTGTAATGGTGGTTCAAAGCAGGTATCATGGGAGACTCCTGTCTATTATGTCACTTTCTCTAGGGAAACACAGAGACGTGTTTCAATTTAGATAGGATTCTGAGAGCCCGATTCTGAGAGTGACTTTCTTGATTTTTCAGTGTAATCATCGTCATTTTTACAGAGTTTCATGCAAGAATCAACTCTTCAATCCCCTATAGCAATAGTTTGCAAGAGCCCCATGTATGAAATTCATTTTGCCATAAGCTTATAGTGAGTGCGGGTGAGTGTTAGTGATAATATACGTCTATCTGCCACACTCGCACTCATTGAGGCTTATGAGAAAATTTCCGTATTTTATAGTTTCCGGCTTTATTTTTGAGTGTTTCACGTAGAAATCTTTCAGGGCGTTTCCCTGAAGTATATATGTGCTCGCGGGTTTCTCGTACTTGTTGCGTAGTTTATAAATTCATCAATTTTTGCCAAAAACTGTTAATTCTTTGAGCAGCGCGACGGCAAAGTGGTGTCCATGTTTCGAACTAATCGACCCTGGGGACTCATCTTAAGAGATCAATAAAAAAAAAATCAATGTTTGAAAAGTTGATTAAGATGAGACAGTGGCGGCTCGTGGGCTTTGGTATTGGGGAGGCTGTGGGGGGGACCCCACCAGCAGGGGGGGGGGGGCGAACAACAACAAACAGGCGCGGACAAAGACAAACAAGCGCGGCTGGTCCGGCGACTGGCATGACGGTTATCCAGCTACTGGCTCGGCAACGCTGCGAGAGTCGTGGAGGATAGCAGTATGGCGGACTTTCCGTAAACCTGGGGAAGAAAACTTTTTTTTCGGAGAGAAAAAACTTTCGTTGTGGGAGAAAACTTTTTTTCGGGAGAGAAAAATTTTTTTCAGGGGAATAATTTTTTTAACGGAGGAGGAAACTTTTTTTTCACGGTGAGGAAAAAAATTCTCCCCCTCCAAAAAAAATATTCCTCTCCGCGGGACAAAAAAAGTTTCCTCTCCACAGCGAAAAAATATTTCTCTCCACTGTAAAACGACTTGCCCTGTTGCCAAGTCGCGCTGTCGTCTTTCATCCAACAAGGAACGGCATGAGGAATGAAAACGGAACGACAACCTGTTGCCCGATTGCCGGTTGTCCGTTTATTATTGTTTTTTATTTAGCTCTAGTGCTACGGTGCTATATGTGCTATGCTAAGCATGGATGTTTATTTTTATTAATCGCGTACCGGTACCAATTGTGCAATCGGTCATGTTATCCTGAAATCACTCATTATTAAGTATGTATTCAAAGTTTGAGCCATAAACTATAAACCGGCGCCAGCCTCTGTGTAAGTTTATCTTTTATCATCTTTTATCATTTTTTTCTTAAAGAAGTAAGGTATGAGTAAATTTCTTACCTTTCGCTGACTCCGATCGTATTCTGCAGCCGATCATTGTAACAGTGAAGTTTGTTTTGATGCCTGGTTCAAATAAACTAAATTCCACGTGGAACTAAGTTTAATTTCAATCAGACTTTCAAAACTTAAGACTAAGACTAATTTGGTAACATTAGATGGGCTATGAAGTGCTGGAGTAAGTCCTTGTCGAGATTCACAGTGAAATTATTTGATGCAAGCGAAGTCCGTAAAGTAAACAGGAGATACAAAGGCGCACAAACACTAGGTCTGTATTTTTTAAAGAATAAACACACACACAAAAAAAAAACTGACCGCTGATTCAAAGCGAGGTGATAAAAAGCGAGGCAGTAAAGCACTTGGAAGATGTTTTGATCATTTAATAAACATAAACAACTATATATTAAACTGCTTGTAAGTCATAGGGTTTAATACCAGTCACGGTTCCGGTCAAACCTCAATTAAGATAAAATAATAATAAACAAACAACAAACAATATTAAAATTGATTAAATCTTCAATTTCGCGACATAGATACAAATTAATTTCATTCTTTGGTGGAACACAAGTTATCGAACTGATATCTTCATAAGTAAACATCCAGTTAACCTCCAAATTTAAAGTAATAAAAATAAAACATGATAATGGGTCACATGAGTGATCCTGGGATTTCTTATTTAATGGTTGATTCCTAGGTAAAATTCCGTCAGAAAAACGGTGGTGAGCTTAAAAAAGCTCATAATCGTACGCAAAGCTACAAAAAAGCTGCTTAAAGTTAAGCAGTAAAATAATCGTTTTTCATTGGTCCGCTCCGTCACGTGACCGATTCTACGTCACATATTCCTTGTCTCCCCGACGGTCGTTTGTTTACATTGAAACTACATGGTAAACGCCGTGGTAAGTGTGTCTCCGGTAGTGATCGTCTGTTTTTCGGGATTTTATCGATTAAATAATGAGCTCGCGAACGTTATCTGTTTATTTTTTTGTGCCTGACAGTTCAACAACGAGCTAGAGAATCTCTAGAATGGTCGACAGCTCGACACAGTGCTAGTTAATAACCAGGAAGTTTGAAAACCTGAGACCTAACCTCACTCAACTCTTTCAAAAATGATCCTTCCTTCATTCCCCAGTGTTCTTTTAAAGTCAGTTTTTAATATTAGAGAGAGCTTTAGTGTTTCTTCGCGTTGCATTGGAGTCTTACCCAAATGGTAAAGCTACTGTCAGGATTCTCAGCTAGTGCTGTGATACTCCTCCTGTTCTGTTTCAGATTCTGTGGCATGATTTGAGTTATTTTTCCGGTCACTCCTGCGTAGGTTCTTTAAATTATCTATCTCAAATTATTAGTGGTGTTGAATGATATGGGAACTCGGAAGGTACTGTTTACAATCACAGAGGAATTGGTCTCTCGGGCACAAGTTCAGGCAATAAAGTAAACCAATAACTCATCTCCCTACGTGTAAAGTGTATCAACTGGCAAACTTCAACTTTGATGTCTGATTTGCAGTAAAAGGTAATCTTCATGCCAAGATTATCATTTGCGGAACTCAGTCTGAAGTTAAATCATCGGTGGAACAGCGGCAATTTTTTTTGGTTTACCAATCTTTCCCCGGAGGTATGTATCTTGTGGTGAAATTCGATTTCATTCTCAGCATTTCTATGCGCTCTGTTAATTGGCAGTTATGCAGGTATGCAATTAATTGGCATTTTAAGGACTGCTAGAGGTTGTTTTCGATGTGTAGGCGCACCTAGCCCATTAATCTTTAGAATTTTTCAACATTATTTCTCATGTTACGAAGTTAAAATTAATGCAGATATGAATATGCACGTTGGCTTTTCACCGTGAGCCGCTTTAGAATCAAAAGTTTCAAGTCCGAGGCAAGTTTTATTTTGATTTGAAGGAATGAAAATTAAAAGCATTTCAAAGATTGTGGTCTAGGTGCACCTACACTTCTGAAACGAGCTCACTAATGAGGTTTGGCCGTGAAACTTTGAATATCAGCAGTGGTTCTGCAAACTACTGTCCGTACCAAGTGGATGATTGGAACTAAGTATTTGTAACTCTTTTTATGAATGTATCATGAACGTACACGGACCTGATGGAACTCCTACTATCTCTGCAAGATTGAGTCAACTACCAACAACTATATCAGCTCTATTTACTGGCGCATGCATTGAATGACCTAAATGGGATGGGAAAAGTTCCCCTGAAAGATTAGCTGTGGTAAACAAAGTTAACTTATTACAATACAATGGTTTGTGACCGCCTCATCTAGTTCAAATTGATAACTTTTCTGGCAAAGTTATTGCAATAAGCTATCGGAAGGTCACTTGGGTGGACTGCTATAAGGATATAAGTAGTAAACTAGAAATTCAGAGAATGAAATCGAATTTCACCACAAGATACATACCTCCGGGGAAAGATTGGTAATCCAAAAAAAATTGCCGCTGTTCCACCGATGATTTAACTTCAGACTGAGTTCCGCAAATGATAATCTTGGCATGAAGATTACCTTTTACTGCAAATCAGACTTCAAAGTTGAAGTTTGTCAGTTGATAGACTTTACACGTAGGGAGATGAGTTATTGGTTTACTTTATTGCCTGAACTTGTGCCCGAGAGACCAATTCCTCTGTGATTGTAAACAGTACCTTCCGAGTTCCCATATCATTCAACGACACTAATAATTTGAGATAGATAATTTAAAGAACCTGCGCAGGAGTGACCGGAAAAATAACTCAAATCATGCCACAGAATCTGAAACAGAACAGGAGGAGTATCACAGCACTAGAGCTCGTTTCAGAAGTGTAGGCGGACCAAAACCATAATCTTTGGCGAATTTTCATTTTTTATTCCTTCAAATCAATACCGAATTTGCCCCTGACTTTAATCTTTTGTGTTTAAAGTTTTCCTCATTGAAAAGTGAACACTCAATTTCATTTTTATTCATTTTCAGCGAGTAATATCAGAAATGATGTTGACAAATTCCAAAGATTATCGGTCTAGGTCCGCCTACACTTCTGAAACTACCTCTAGCTGAGAATCCTGACAGTAGCTTTACCATTCAGGTAAGACTCCAATGCAACGCGAAGAAACACTAAAGCTCTCTCTAATATTAAAAACTGACTTTAAAAGAACACTGGGGAATGAAGGAAGGATCATTTTTGAAAGAGTTGAGTGAGGTTAGGTCTCAGGTTTTCAAACTTCCTGGTTATTAACTAGCACTGTGTCGAGCTGTCGACCATTCTAGAGATTCTCTAGCTCGTTGTTGAACTGTCAGGCACAAAAAAATAAACAGATAATGTTCGCGAGCTCATTATTTAATCGATAAAATCCCGAAAAACAGACGATCACTACCGGAGACACACTTAGCACGGCGTTTACCATGTAGTTTCAATGTAAACAAACGACCGTCTGGGAGACACGGAATATGTGACGTAGCCACTGATCTCCCGGGCCTACCGCCATTACTCGCTCGATTTAAACGAAATCAATTTTTTCACTTTTCAAACCAATTTATCTTGATGTTCCCGTGATCTTAGAGAAAAAAGGAAAAACACGGGTCTCTTATTTTTTTCTCAACTTTCATATTGTGAATTAAAAAAAATCGACTCATCTGACCCATTGAAAGCAATATTTTGCCACAAAGAAACCAAAGACATTATTGCAAAGATGTCTACAACGTGAACAATAACAAAAGGATAACCGGCAATCGGGCAACAGGTTGTCGTTCCATTCTCATTCCTCATGCCGTTCCTTGTTGGATGAAAGCAGGATGAAAGACGACAGCGCGACTTGGCAACAGGGCAAGTCGTTTGACAGTGGAGAGAAATATTTTTTCGCTGTGGAGAGGAAACTTTTTTGTCCCGCGGAGAGGAATATTTTTTTGGAGGGGGAGAATTTTTTTCCTCACCGTGAAAAAAAAGTTTCCTCCTCCGTTAAAAAAATTATTCCCCTGAAAAAAATTTTTCTCTCCCGAAAAAAATTTTTCTCTCCCGAAAAAAAGTTTTCTCCCACAACGAAAGTTTTTTCTCTCCCGAAAAAAAGTTTTCTCCCACAACGAAAGTTTTTTCTCTCCGAAAAAAAAGTTTTCTTCCCCAGGTTTACGGAAAGTCCGCCATAATAGCAGCCTCCGATACCTTCGTTAGTGCGTGCACCCCGACCGTCCTTGCTTGGTTGTGTGTGTGTGTGACTGTGTGTGCCGAACACCACTACTTGACTGTGACTCGACCGCTCGACCGACTCGGAGTCTGTGCCTCTCGACGAGGCACAGACTAGCACTGATGACTGCTGTCGTTTCGCGAATCTGAAATCTCGTCCCCCGCCCGCTTCTAACTTCCTTCTCTTGCGCTATCACCTAGTGAAGATTGACTCAAGTTTTAGAGTCACGGACATTGTGATTGCCTAATTTTAATATGTTGTCTCTCGTTACTGTCTTGTCGACGTTATTTTTTCTTCCCTCTGAATGTCTTGGGGAGGCACAGCCTCCCTTGCCTCCTTAGGCGAGCCGCCACTGAGATGAGAGGAGGGATTGTGAAGCACGTAGAATCAGATTGTTTCTTTTGAGATGAAAAATATTATAAGAGTAATAATAATTGATAATATAAATGCAAATTGCTGATAACGCAGATGGATCGTTTTGGGTTTCTCACACACACACACACACACACACACACACACACACACACACTCACGCACACACTCTTCGAAAGTTTATAGTAAAGTTGCGTGCCGCAAAAAGTCGCACCATTATCCTGATGCTAAAGAGCTCAATTATGTAACATTCCTTCATAGTTTTATTCTCTCTGTATCTCATAAATCTCTGTTTAAATGTGCACGGATGATTTTTCACTCAATGAGACTCGTTTCTTAGACGTTAAGAATGCTCAGAGACTTTAAGGTGATTCCAGGCGAAACTTTTCCAGATTTCAATCCGATGGATAGCGCCACTAGTCGCTTTTTGGAAAAGTCGTGTTTTCGGCGTTTTAAACTGAAACCATAGATAAAACGCAAAATCCAATAACGTCAGCACCTGCAAAATTTTTTTATGGATTTTTTGAGCCCAAAATGAGCCAAATTGGTTCAAAATTAAAGCCGTAAATTATGAAATTCGTTTTGCCATAAGCTTAGTGAGTGAGAGTGAGCGCGAGTGACGATAGGTCTATCTGCCTCACTCGCACTCATTGCGGCTTACGGGAAGTTTCGTTTTTCATAATTTCCGGCTTTATTTTTGAGTGCTTCAGTCTGAAACTTTCAGGGTATCTTTCTGAAGTATGCTCGCAGGTGCTGACGTTCCTCAAATTTGTGTTTTTAGCGTGAATTCGCCAAATTAAGCAAAAAACTGTCGAATTTTTGAGCAGCGCGACGTGGTGTCTACAGTTGGAACTAATCGACCCTGGAATCACCTTAATGAAAGAACACGATGAGAAGTGGGTAATGGGTATAGACTTCCAGGCACTCCTAAACCGATAATTTTTGGCGCATTTACAATTTTCATTCCTTCAAATGAAATCAAAACTTGCCTGCGGTTTTGACCTTTTGATTTCACAGCGTTGATCCTACTGAAAACCTTGTAACGCCAAAATTTATTTTTTATCTCGTAAGTAGGTATAATTAATTAATATAATGTGAGAAAGAATAACGTTGGAAAAAGTGCAAAGATTATCGGTCTAGGTGTGCCCTACGGCCTACACTCATGGGCGCCCGCAGAAAAAATTTCCAAGGGGGGGGGGCAAAATTTTTGAACCCCAATGGGAGGTCTAGGAGAACCCCCCCCCCTTCCCCCCCGGAGAAAAGGGTTTTTTTTCCATCCACATAGTGTACAATTATTAACTCACTGCACTGTAGGATGTATCAAATAACAATAATAATTTTGACGTATTTCATATAATGGATAAAGGGACAACAGATGATAACGATAGTATGAAAAATGTATAATTTTACTATTTCTCGCCAAAAATTAGTTAAAATTACAAAATAAACTAATAATGAAGTTTGTCAGCTATTACTTTTTTGATTAACATTTCATTTTCTTTTTTTCTTTCATTTTTTATCGTAAAATTTTGACTTTTCTGAATTATCCAGTGGAGGCAAGTGCCCCCTCTTGCCCCCCCCCCCCCTCCAGGCGCCCATGCCTACAATTTTGAAACGATACCATGGGCTGATCTAGCAATTTGGTAACCATGAATTTGTCCCATTTGAACATATGAGAAACAATCGATTCTTGAGGGGGCCATGGCCCTGTTGCTAATCGATTGTTTTTTATGCATTCAAATGCGAATAATACACAGTTGCCAGATTGCTGGATCCACCCTTGGAGCCGCCATCCATGCCACTATCCTGTCTTATTTACCGAGAATACCTTTTTCTGCGTTGAACGGCAAAAAATTTTGCTTGGACCCCTCAATATTATTCGTTTTTTTGCCAGGTACGTACTACGTCTCATTTTTCAATAGTTTAAGGGTTTATTCTCATCTAATCCCGATTTCTCTCGATGCTTATTGAGAGGGTAAAATACAGATATCTCGAAACTAATAACGTGATTTAATACACTACCATGGTCGTGCGACTCTTTTGAAGTGGAAAATGTGAAATGCAATATCACCAGATTGCCTGATCGGTTTTTTCTCACGCTTCGAAGGTTTTATGAAGTCGTGCCAGAAAAAGTCACTCCAGCTCAATAGCTCAATTATTTATCATTTCTTTACACTTTCTCAGTAAAAAATACGTATCCCTTGATGCTAAAATTGTTCAGACATTTCCTTTTCCTTTATTGGATATAGCAAAGGCTGCTCAGTGGCGTAACCAAGGGGGGGGCGTCTCGGGCATTAAGTCTCATTATATGTATATGCCTCGTTATCTGTGCCTAGGTAAAAGGAAAACAGGAAAAAAGAGGGGGGAAATGAAAAAGAGGTGCAAAACCTACAATTTTTTGTTTTTTAAATTTTAAGAAAAAATACTAATTACTGCTGAAAGAACAAAATACATTAAAAAAGCCATTGATGCCAGCCTCTACTTTTTTACTTCAATGTTGTGATATAGAAAGGAAACAATGTCGTAGCGTGCAAAGTGGCAACGCTGTACTGTGTCCATGTAAAGCCATAGAAAAGGTCGAATGCGAAGGTGTTCACAGAACACCCAATAGTTCGATCTTTTTCATGGGTTCAAATGGAAGAACTGCAACGTTGCCAAATTGCACGCTACGCCACTGAAAGAAAAGATGCCGTTAGGGCCTGATTTCGCAACGATCGATTTCTTTTGAAAGTAGGTAGGGATATTACTGGATCCGATTTCCTCCGTTTTCCGAAAATATGGCCCCCCCCCTCCCCACGAGTTTGAACACTTCATTCTTTCTTTTTCCAAAGCAAACCCCCTAGATACAAAGTCTCATTCTTATCTCAAATTCTCGAAAATTATGCCCCGTCCGCAGCTTTGTCGGATTATTTTTTGGTAGAGGAAGAAAATGGAACTTAAAGCTAAACATATAAAAATGATGAGGATGACGATAAAGTTCCTTATTCCCGAAATGATTCATTAAAGCCTTTGTTGCTGTCTCACATCTTATTTTGGCGGGAAGAGTTTTTACCAGTGATGTATACAAACAACTTCTTGACCCGTACGAAACTGAAACAATATAGAGGGAGGTAGGAGCGGAAAATATGAAAGTTACTATCAATAAAACCGGGTAATTGAACCGTGATGCATCGTAATATGAACTCACAATCAGTGAGTTGGCATGATCCATGATATTACCAGGAAGAATTAAAAGGCTACTCAAGACTCAGCACATATATAATCGTCAGACGGTTACTCAACCATAAGTCTCGCGGCGACCAAATGACTCAAGTGAGGCATCCAATCAAATCAAATAATCAGTAGATACATATGTAATAAAAAAAGACATTATAGTCATTGTTCCTTAAACTACTTCAATCGTCCAGACTTATGGGTTCAAATAGTTTTTCAAATACAGATAATTTTTCCGAATGAGCTGAGGTCATTGTAAAGCTTTCTTACTTTTTGATTGCATCATCGTAGATCCGGGGGGGGGGGCTACACCAGTGTTGCCAGATTGGGGTGAAAAAGCCGTACGTTTTACATTGATTTAAATGGGGACGATACGGCTTTTTACTCTCGATCTGGCAACACTGAGCTACACTCTCTTAACCCTCCGTGAGCCACATTTTTCACTGGCTACGAGGGAATTTTCGAGGAAATATTGGGCGTTTTGTTGAAAAAGTAGGTTTTAGGCTTAGCCCCCCCCCGGCCTTAGCCCCTTCCCCCTTGATACCTTAGCCCCCCCTGAAAGATTTCTTGATCCGCCACTGATTGAAGAGAGAGACACGTTCAAAAAATAGGAGTTGAAGCGGGAGGTGCTGTGGAACATTTGATGCATGTCGTAGAGCCAAATTGATTCCCCTTTTTACTTTCTCACTCTAATGAAATTAGAAAAATTGAGAAAGTATTGCGATGGCGCAGAGATTTTTGATGAATTTTGTTTCGATACTTGGCCCGCTGCGACTTAGTCAATCATGATAATTATAAAGTAATTGGCTCTTATCATGCCTAATACTATCCTAAAGAACATCCATCCATGATATTTCAATATTTCTGAACCATATGTGGTAGGGAGGAGTAAATGCACAAAATTTCTTTGGCGTCTGTCTGTCCGTCTGTCCGTCTGTCTGTCTGTCTGTCCGTCTGTCTGTCTGTAGTCAAGAACGTGAAATCCAGCATAACTTTTGAACTATTGATCCATATGCATCCAAATTTTGCAGAGATGTTGCTTTTAACATTCCCCAGAAGGACTTTTTTTGTTTTTTTAAAATTTTAATTTTTAGGTTAGTTATGGATGAAAAATGGTTTCCATTAAAATCAATGGGAAAATGGGTCAAAAAAGAGAAAATTAAATTTAAATATTTCAATTTTGGATCTTCGGATTTGGAAGAAAATTTGTAAAAACATTCTACAACCAGCCCACAGTAAAATTAACCCCTTATAGTTCAGTAAAATAACCCTTAAGACCGTTTAAAAAATCAATTTAGGGCGTTCGAGCCAAAAAATGGAATAAAATTGAGAAATTAATCTTGTATATCAGTGCCACTTACTAAAAGCTGGATGAATTTTGATGAAACTTTGTATACACAATGTACTACCACAGTACTAAAATATTTTCTTCTCACTATCATCATAATAAATCCTTTGGACCGTTTCAAGGGACCATATAGGTGCGATTGAGAAAAAATAAGACCAATTAAGCAAATAAAAACATAATCCTACTTATTGAGATAATTCGGGTTACATCCAATTAATTTTAATTAAATCCGGCACAAACAATCTACCTACCTACATTTACTCTACTTTATATAGAATTTCTTATCATTACAATATACAGCCTTTAAGACTGTTTAAAAAATCAAAATCGGTGCGCTCGAGCCAAAAAATGGAATTATCGTGAGAAATTAATCTTTAAACTTGGAGTCAACCAATTATGGCTCGATGAATTTTGATAAAAACTTTTGTACACACAATCCACTATCAAAATACTAAGATATTTTCCTTTCTTAGTCACCATACACAACTGATAAAACCTTTTCAAGAGGCAATGTAGGTGGGATTGAGAAAAAAATATGGGAATTTAAGCAAATAAAAACATAATCCTATTAATTGGGATAATTCAGGTTTGGTCCAATGAATTTTCATAAAAACTGGCAAATACAATCTACAATTAGTCTATAAAAGAAAGTATTCCTTACAGATACAATATACAACACTTAAGAGAGTTTAAAAATCAAAAAAGGGTGTTCGACCCAAAAACATGAATTAAAGCGGGAATCAATGTTAAAACTTGGAGTCAATCATTCATGGGATGAATTTTGATGGAACTTTGCACAAACATACTATGTTACGGACCCATTAAAATATTCCTATCATACAGTCATCATCAAAAACCTTTAAGACCATTTCAAGGGCCAATATAGGTGCGATCGAGCAAAAATCTTTGAAACCAAGCAAATAAAAAAATAATCGTAATACTTGGAATAAGAAATTAAATTATAACTCAATTATGTTTGATGAAAAATGCAACAAAAAGTTTGCAACCAACCTACGCAGGGATTTCTTTTCAATGTAAAACTATAATATACAACTCTTCTTAAGTCTGAGACTGTTTAAAGGCAAAATAGCTGTTCCATCAATAAACCCAAAAATAGAATATCCAAAGAAAATTAAACTTATAAAGAAAATGGATGGATGAATTTTGTTGACATTTGGTATACACAATCTACAAACAAAGAACATCTTTAAAGGGAGGTTTAATCTACCAAACTAAAAAATTCTTTTGAAGATCCACAGTTCAAAACCCATCCTTCAAAGGATGAAGTAGGCAACTATTCGTACAGCTTCTCTGCAAAATCGCAAACACTTCGAATTGAAGGCGGAATTATGTCCAGAGATGAAAATATTTTAAATTTGATGGGAGTCTAGGAGTCTCTCCCAGAATTCTAAAGGGGGTTGGGGTCTCCCCCAGATATCTAAGGGGGGTCTGGGGTCTCTCCCAGAATTCTAAAGGGGGGGGGGTCTGGGGGTCTCCCCCAGAATACTAGAGGGGGGTCTGGGGGTCTCCTCCAGAATACTAGAGGGGGGTCTGGGGGTCTCCTCCAGAATACTAGAGGGGGGTCTGGGGGTCTCCCCCAGAATTCTTAAAGGGGTCTGGGGGTCCTTCGACCCCCCAGATAAAAATGGAGGGAGAAAGTGTTCGTAGGGTGTTCCCTACAGTTTATTTATACTCTCTCACCTAGTTATTTATCCTTTTAACCCATATACTCCCAAAACTTATTTAAACATTCTCGGTGTTTTTCTCAAAAAACACAATTTAAAAACTGAAAACACGAAAAAATTAAAAAATCAGAAATTTTCTAGGGCAGCTAAATTTTACGAGTTAAGAAACTCCCAAAATTGATTTTTGAGTCAAATTGGTCCAAATTGACTGAAATTTGGTCCAAAAATATTACAACAACTGGGTTGCTAAGGACTCACTGGACATATGTGGGTTAAATACCTTAAACATTAAGAAAAACCTCATTGATAACTCATAAATAAATAGACACATTCCCTAGTACACAGTATGATCTCTCTTTACGATTTTATCAAAATAAATACACCACGCGAGCTTCGAACGATTACACGTCCACGATTTTGTCACAAAAAGTCACGGCGCTGCGTGATCCGAAGTGTCTCGCGGATTCTCGCTTCTGTTTATCAAACGTTTTAAATTTTTTACGACACTCAACCAGTTCTTTTTTGAAGCATTAATGCATTGCCGTTTTATAAATAAAAACATCAAAAATTTCTGTGTACACACTTGGCTCACCCACTATTTTCCTTTCACTAAACTCATCGGGAAACTTTATTTTATTAGACGATGGACAATTTGCGGCTCATGCACATATCTACCATCATTTTAATTTCATTCTCGTGAACTGTGACACATAAATAGGTAATTTTTTTCAATTGAACAGAGTATGGATCGATTTTTTTTCACACATTTATATTCAGATGATGCATTACATCACAATGGGGCTCTTGCGCGAACTTTTGCTACAGGTGATTGAAGAGTTGATTCTTGCATAAAAACCTGTAAAAATGACGACAAGTATACTAAAAAATCACGAAATTCACTCTCAGAATCGAGCTTAATGGCGATGGCGGTTCGACGGAGGTATAATGGGACATTCCTATATAAATTGAGACATACCTCTGTGTTTCCAAAGAAAAAGTGGCATATTAGATAGGGATAGGAATCTCCCATGATACCTGCGTCGAACCGCCATTACGATCTTGCCATTTATGTAGTTATGTAGGTTTATTACTGAATTTTAAACTTTCGCAGTGTGATTTTCGTGATTTTTGTAGGTTTTTACATCAGAATGGACTACTCATTTGCTCACAGGAAAAGTTTGCAAGAGCCCCATTTAAGATATACCATTGATCAGCTCATACCTATGAAAAGAGCAAATGTATACTATAGTCTCAATAGAGAGCAGAGCAGTTATAACCAGTCTTTCGTGTTTAAACTTAGGGGAGAGGGCGTTCCCATTCACCTCAAATCTCAGTAACAGCCAACTTCGTCCTTTTTTACAGTGTTCAAAAAAAAAAAAAAAAAATAATAATAATAATATATGTACTATCGACGAATTAAATATTGTCGCGAGGTTTTCACGAGCTAAGTTTCGCCTTATGGCTCGGCCACTCTTCGTCTTCATACTCCTCACACCTTGCAGGCAAGAGGTCAGTACGGATGGGGCGGAGAAGCCGTTGCAGATCAGTCCCACACTCGCACACGTGTGTAACTGAAAATGTATGAAAAATTCGCGACAATCTTTGATTCGTCGACAGTACAGGGTGTCCCAAAATTCATGGTAAATATTTTTACCACGTATTTTTGAGGCCAAAGTAAGACTTTTTTACCTATGAACACGTGTCCGAAAATGCCCCCCCCTCGGAGCTACAGCCCCCCAAAGTTTAAAAAAAAATCGTTTTTTCTTCGATTCTAGCGACGAATCTACGTAAAAATGGATGAAAATTGGTTTAAACGAGTAACTTTCGGCGTTTTTTTCCGATTCTGGGGTCGAAAATTCACGAAAGGGTCAAGAAGAGGGGGTTTGAGGGGGGTTCAAATTTTTTATTGAATAATTTTTTAGTGCTCCGTAAGAAAATGAGAAAAATAACCAGAGAATCTGATGGAACAAAACGAAAGGAACATTTTTGATCTCTTGTGGTTTTTTCATAAGGCACACGGGAAACGAGTAAAATCAATTTTTCGTCAGGACTCGACACAACGCGGCACTGAAACAGCGCTATCGGGCTGTGCGCTCCCGGCGAAAAATCTATTTGACTCGTTTCCCGTGTGTCTTATGAAAAAAACACAAGAGATCAAAAATGTTTCTTTTGTTTTGTTCCATCAGATTTTTTTGTTACTTTTCTCATTTTCTTACGGAGCCCTAAAAAATTATTCAATTTAAAATTTTAACCCCCCTCAAACCTCCTCTTCTTGATCCTTACGGGAATTTTCGACCCCAGAATCGGAAAGACCGCCGAAAGTTACCCTCGGAAACCAATTTTCATCCATTTTACGTAGATCCGTCGCTAGAATCGAAAAAAAAAAGATTTTTTTTTAACTTTGGGGGACTGTAGCTCCGAGGGGGGGGGGGGGGCATTTTCGGAGACGTGTTCATAGGGAAAAAAAGTCTTACTTTGGCCTCAAAAATACGTGGTAAAAATATTTTCTATGAATTTTGGGACACCCTGTATATCTAGCTCGGGTTTGGTCCAGGAGTCATAAGGTCAGTGCAGGACTCTTTGTAAAAACACGAAGAAACACACCTATACTAAACCGTCCACATATATTCCTTTGCAGTTATAATTGATAACGTCAAAGCTCATTCAATCCAAAGCCTGTCCAGCGATGAATGCATCAAGCGATTTTCGCGATCGATTATTGAATCGCTTACAGCAAAAATGTGCAACAGCCATCATTGGATCATTCATTAGCACCGTTCACATTTGCCTATTGTTACAACTATTTTATTTAATAGAAAGTTTTTGTTTTTACTTTATTGGTTCCCGAGTATTTTCAACCAAACACTTAATCTTGCGTTCGCGTCCTAGCTCTGAGCAGGCGAGGTGTTGTGAATCATATGAAGAAGCGGAAATAAAATTATTTTCTTTGTCCCGTTTGAATGATGGTCAAATCAAGGGAAGGAACATTTGTAAGTAGAGCGAACGCACCGCTCTGTTAAAGCACGTCTTTTGTGTTGCAGAAAGCTTCTAAATTGAGTCACTCCTTTTTTTTCGTCCGCAATCCTCAGAAACAATTTTTCTCGACTTTGCTAGGAGTGAAGTTCAGCTTGCACTTTGCTCCAAGCTTACACGCGAGTTGAAGATTTCGTTATTGTTTGTTTCAATCAACGAGACACAGGGTATCAAAAATTGAATTTTGATGGACATCATATGAGGAATGAAGTTTACACTCAGAAAAATTGTCCTCTTAATTCAACCAGATGTATGTTCAATACTTACTTAACAGGAATTTCTGTTGTTCCAACAGAAATACCTGTTACTTGACCGGCATTTCTGTTGAAATGACAGGAATTTCATTTTAAAATAACAGGAATTCTACGTAAGCAAGTATTAACAAGACCCACGGTTACGATAGCAGGAAATTGTTCTCGCAGTGTAAAATTGAGACTCTTTAGCTATAGAGAAACCACGCATAGTAAGAAGCAAATCGCAACTATAGGTAGTATGAAAGTTTGGGCGCGTGGATTTTTACTATAGAACTGGTTTGATTCCTCAAAAACGAAATATTTATACGTTTAATTATAAGCATCCCATACCTTTAAAATCATCCTTAATTTTCTGTAGCATTATAATAGTTAAAAAAAAAAAAAAAAAAAAAAAAAAAAAAAAAAAAACACGCGAAACTTACTTTGTTACTTTTGAGACGACCTTCGTTCTGAATGTAGTCCAAAAACCCTATGCTTTGCACATTAAAGGTTTTAAGGCAGTAGCGGCTCTTGCTATTTGGCAACCATGTTTTTTGCCATTTGAACCTTTGCAAAAGTATGGATTTCTCAGGAATTCGTAAATCCCCTGGAAATCGATTTTACGTAGGTTTATAAATCCAGAGAGCATCCTTTGTTGACACATTGCACGTGCCGTCACTGATTAGAGGGATTGATGATTCCGGATACAAGCACAATAAGAATGACTTAAAGAACAATGATCAGCATGTCACACGGGGGGCGGGGCGGCGGCTATTTATTTCTCTTAAGAACGGAGCACACTGGCTGAATAATATTCAGGAACTGACATGTTTGACATGATTGACATGATTGAGCGAACGAAACTTTTCAAACGGTATGTTTTGAAACCTCGGGAAAAGACGCAAGTTTATAAACTGAAATACTAACAGGGGGGATAAAATAATGCAGTAAGACTCGTCCAACCAACGGAATATGTCAAAAGGAATAAGGCTGAGAATGAAAAAAGAAAAAAAAAATGACCGTGGTATAATATACCACGAACGAAAATAATGAGGGATGAGGCAAACCATCTTAAGCCGCGTGCATGTTGGGTATTAATAGAGCAGGAAAGTCCCTTGCGTTCAGTGAGCATGGAAAAGTAGCCGTTAGCAGGAGAGAGAGAGAGAGAGAGAGAGAGAGAGAGAGAGAGAGAGAGAGAGAGAGAGAGAGAGAGAGAGAGAGAGAGAGAGAGAGAGAGAGAGAGAGAGAGAGAGAGAGAGAGAGAGAGAGAGAGAGAGAGAGAGAGAGAGAGAGAGAGAGAGAGAGAGAGAGAGAGAGAGAGAGAGAGAGAGAGGGTTAAATAAAATAATAAACAAACTCGAACTGGAGGAGCAAGAAGTAGCGTGCGAGAGAGATGTTGTGTAACAAACGTATTGACTTCAAAAATTTATTACTCTCAGTTTCCGCTTTCCTATCCACGCTTCAGCCCTTCAGGGATAGAGGGAAGAAGAAGTCGGTTGTCTTTGAACTACCCCCTCTCCTCCCCCCACCATCCAACCCCCCTGCCCTTTCACTATTTTTTCGTGAAAAGCGATTGAGCGCACTCTCTCAAAATTCTTAAATGAGAACTTCTTAAAATGCCCCCCCCCTCCCCTCACAGGATCTGGGATCAGTTTACAAGGGTTTTAGTACTGCCTACATCCAGAATAAGTCCTATATTATGTAAGTATATAGGAGTACTTTTGTCAATTATTATCAAAGAGCATGTGAAAAGATAAGAAATATATGAGAAAATATGAGAAAAGATGAAAACTTAATGAGTGAAAGAGATTCAAAACAGCGAGCATGACGTTTTAGATTCAACCAAAGCAAGAGGCAGGAACCGTCAAAGAAAAATCGAAGATCGTCCGTGCTTTCACAATAAATTGCACTTCTTTTTTACGAAGAGCGCCTACCTACCTCAAATTTCGATGCTGTTTACTTCAGTTTCTTGATTACTCGGCAAATTGCTTTCGTTTTCGTATGAGTTGAATTGTTTTGATTTTTCTGTTATTCTTTATTGCAGCACCGGCGAGCATTTCTATACGACTGTTGCGTGGTTGAATTAGAGGAACATCGTTGTCAATTTGAACGGTCTAACAATTAAATCATTGTCGTTAAGCTATCAAGACAGTGGGCTTCATCAATAGTTATAATAATTGAGGAGCTGGGTGCAACAGGGGGTTTTTTCCCCCGTTCAAACTATACTGGAATGGTGCCTTCATTCCAATTTTCATTTTTTCGCCATTTTCAGTGGCGTATCGTGCAATTTGAAAACGCTGTATTCTGTCCATTTAAACCCTTGTAAAAGGTCGAATGCAAAGATGCTCGCACCGAACACTCAATACTTCGATCTTTTTTATGGGCTCAAATGAACGAACTTCAACGTTGCCGCAAATTGCACGCTACGCCGCACGTAGGAGTATTTGACCAAAACCTGGCCAAAAACGGAAAATTGAAAAGTCGTCCAAAGAAAAAAAACTATTGATGGTTTTTGAGAGGTAAATAACCGCTCTATTGCGTAATAGATGTGTCAGAACATCTACGTTTATCTACTGTTTAGGGGATAACATGTAACTGAGCGCTCGACGCACCTGCGGTTGTTCACCGCTCGAAGCGCTGTTACTAATCAGTCAACATTTTCCATCAAAGACAAGCGTTGGTGCATCCAAACATTTCAGCGATTATGGACGTTCTTTTAGAAGGTATGTGCGTCATTTTGATGGCAACAATTTCTTTTTCCGTGCATTTTTGACCCTTTTACATCTAATTTAAAATGGACATGAAAAAATCTCTAATTTTAGGTACTATCTTTTAAAAAAAAATGCAATTTTGAATACGTTCCGGGCAAAACCGGGCATAACCAAAACAAGGGGGTTAAAGTAGACCCTTTTAGGCAACTACTCCCACAGTCAAAAATTGCAAGAAATTTCCCTTTTTTTTAACAACATTTTGAAGTCAAGCCTTTTTTATAAAATAACCGTCAATAATTCGCAAAAAAATGCGCTGTCGACCTTTGGTTTGAGCCAAAATTCTTAATTTTTACGCCTTTTCCAACTATAAACCGTGTAATAGGAGTTTTGAGTTTAAATTGGAAAATTAACCAAAATCGATTTTCAAATATTCAAGAACACGCAAATATTTTTGGCCAGGTTTTTGGGGGTAAATACTCCTACGTGCGCCGCCGCTGCTGCCGTTTAGCTATAGTTAATGGCATTTTTCAATTCACCGATGCTTCCACCGGTTGAGAAAAGATTGCACAGCTCAGACCAATTTATGACCATTAAAGCACGAAAATACTCTGATTTGTAGTCTTTTCTCAATCGGTGCAATCGACCTAAAATTGTTAAAATGTGCGGAAGTTTTTAAATTCATCGACGACTCCACCGTTTGAGAAAAAATTATAGATGCGAGTATTTGCGTGCAGTAAAGACGCACACTGAACTGAGCTGTGAAATCTTTTCTCAACCGGTGGAATCATTGGTGAATTGAAAAATGCCTTTAATTATATGCAAAACCGCAGCTCTGATTCATCTCTTTGTAATTGCGTTGATTGTTTTTCTCCACCATTCGAATACCTGGAAAATAATCGATCCTCAGGGGGTTAATTGAATCTACACCAATCGATATTATTCCGTATACTTTTGCTCAGTTTCTTTCTGAAGAACGTTTGTATTAAATTGACTATTTCCATTCTCATGTCACCTTTGCATCAATGTTATTTTGTTATCAGATGGTATACATCATATAGCGATTGTTCCATATCAAGAATAACATTTGGAACATTTCACTCGAGTTTTCAATTCAGGAACTTTTATCGAGGTAAAAGAATGGAATGGATGGCACTTAAACTGCAAAGTTGACATCGAGTACTGAAATAACCTCACTTATGATTATCTCTCGAGACTGTAAATATACAGTTTACAATCTAAATTTTTACGTTTGAATTTACGGTTACAGCAGAGGGAATGGTTTTGGGAAATTATATCCATTCTATGAGAGCCCGAACGTAGTGTGTTTTATTTTTGAGGGGAAGGGTGGAGCGCTTCTTGAAGGGTCAATATTGAATGATATTATAGCGTGTATGTGTGCGTTTTTACATTGTGCGCACTAATAATTTTACTCATACCTTTATGTGTTTTTACTTTTTCCGAGTGATGTGTTAAAAAGTAACGTTTCTTTCAGAATTTTCGCTTTGAGTGACTGCCTATAATAATATGGATGCTCTTTAAAAGAAAATAACCTTGAACATTTGTCGTTCACATAGTTGCCAGATTGTATACAGAAACTGAAATTGCGAGTCTTCTTTTGTTTCTGACGGGCCTAACTCCATTGCGGTTTTTCAAATTTCGTTCGCATTTTTAATTTTTTTAACTAAGAGGCAGTGGTTGGAATGGGGTTGTTGCTACTAACTTTTGTCGAAAGGGATTGAATAGTCAATTCTTACGTAAAATACCGGGAAAAAAAGATGATGAGTCTACTAAATAATCACGACATTAACTCATGAACTCATGAAATGACTTCAAAGTTTAAGGTGTAATGCAAATGGCGGAGTTACGCAAGCACTATGTTATGATATCGGCAAAAAAGTGGTAAAAATAAATGTAAAAAAGAATCGAAAATCATCTCTTTCGGCCTTGGAAGCTTAATTTAAAAATTTCCGGTGGTATTATATTTCTGGTTTAAATTAATTGTATAAAGTTTTCTAAATGATCAAAATTGGTATTGAAAGTTTAAAAATAATATATTGATGAGAAATTTACCTCATCCGATTTTTGGCCACTTTTTGACGATCTCAGACCTTAGTGCGGAGGTGCTATGGGAGATTCCTCTCTAATTGGAGAATTTCCTGTGTGTGTTTCTATCGACTAAGAGAAAAGTTAGATTAGATATATTTATTACTTGTTAAATTAGACAAATTAGATAGGAATTTCGTATGATCCCCGTGTAGCTCCACTTTCACACCTTTAACTTTAATGTTATTTTGTATAAGTGAGTGAATTTCGTAATTTTTCAGAGTGATCAATGCTCGTCGTAATTTTTTCTGGATTTCACTCATAACTATATCAAAAGATATAGCAGGGGCCCCATTATGGGTGATTGTGGTGACTTGTGAAATGTGGCAACAACGAAATCTCCTCATTTAAAATCCTATGTGTAAAATAATCGATCTTCCAGGAGGGTAACTAAACCCCCAAGGAATCGATCCTTTTCTACACCTTTAAATGGAAAAAAACAGGATTGCCAAATCACACAAGTCATCTTCATAAGATGGAAGGTCGTAAAAATGTGGAGTGTAATTCTTTGTGTCGCAGTACTCTTCAAACTTTTACAACTTTGCTTCCATCGATTCTTGGTTTTCAAAAAATGAAACTTCAAATAACTCTGGAACGTCACACAATGGAGTTAGCCCAGTTAAAAACTAGAGGGCTTAATATATGACTCAATTCAGACGTTTTTTACAGACAATCTGGCATCCTGGTTGCTCGCAACCTGGCAACCCTGCATATCATCTATTTAAATGCATGGAAAAGATCGAACTATAGATGGTGCACAGTGCTATCTCCCGAATCGATACTTTTCACGGGTTTAAATAGACGAAATTCAGCACTGTCGGATTGCACACGATGCCACTGCAGTCTGGCAACTCTGATCATATCTTAAGAGCGACGAACATTCTATGTTTTATCGATCATTGTTTCCCCCTCCTCAGATCACCATCGACTTTCGCTTGAACTGCAATGCTGTGCTGCTTTAAACTGCTGCAAATTTTTCAGCATTGACTTGAACTTGAACGTAAAATGAAGGCGTGGCGTATATATAGCTAACGCGAGCAGTATAGCAGCTTGTTAATTTCGATATATCGATGTTCCATTATCGTTCACTCCATGTCAACAAACCAATGAAAAAAGAATTGATCTCGTGGGAGCACTTAACATTCAAAGAAGCGACACTTCTGCGAAGGTCCAAAAGGGAAGAAAGGAGGAAAACTGTATAGTCTATCGTTATGCGTTCACATGTCACCAACCACCAGAGTTGGGCAAATGGGGGTGGTAGGTAATCGATTACACGATTACCGAGTAATCGTAATCGTCGTTTTTTCGGAGAGTGATTTTATGGTAATCAGGGCTGATTTTTTAACAAGCCACCTATCATATAAATTGCAGACGAATTAGATCTAATCGGAAATACCCTAAAGTTAACGATTTATCTGTGAAAAATACATTTAATTGCCATCCAAAGATTTTGAGGATTAACGATTACCCAGTAATCGTGTAATCGATTACACTCCTATTTGTCCAACTCTGCCAACCACCAACCGCCACGAGCACAATGATCCGTAAATTTAGAGGTCATTTTAGAACTTTTGGCCCACCAAGACCAATAATCTTTGGAATTTGCTAATAACGTTATTTTGCATATTACTCGATAAAAATAAATGAAAATGAATTTGAACGTTGGATTTTTTTTCAGGAACGCTTTAAAATCCAGATTGAACGTGAATGCATTGATGATCCGATAAAGTCATCGGTCCATCATTTTGAATATTTTCCCCCCGGTAACTATTACTCAACGTAGAACTTCTTCAATGGCATTATCGTTTACTTCACCACAAAATCTGCTTAGGTACCAAAAGTCGCATTCGAGTCTATAATCCCCACCCAACTGATCCGTTGCCGATATATATATATACCTACTGTTGCGGGTCAACAAGATAGGCTTTATTTTCTCATTAAACTTATTGACTAATAGCTTTTAGGAATTGTGCTGAAGCATTCAAACCTCAAAGTCTTTTAGAAGAAAATAGGATGACGAGATCGACTAGGAAAGATCTAGGAATTTGAGGGTTTTCATGTACAAGTTGAATCGCATTCCTTGAAATTTTCTTTACGTACCTATCCATTCGAGCTATCGGACTTAAAAGCCCCGAAACAGCCACCCACCGGGTTTCCTTTGCAACTCGGCCGGGTCCTTTGATGAGTGTCTATTTTCATGGTATTCAGGATCATTGGCGGATACAGGCGTCTTTCTCTCTCTACTTCCATTTGAACTTATGTGTCAGAAAAGAATAGCAGTGGGGGCCATCACGTGACTTTGGGCCTCTCTTCTGTCCTTTTCCAACGCACGTTTTCAAATGGGAGGAGAGAGAGAGAGAGAAAGACAGTTCCCTGTATTCGCCCATGTTCGGGATTGGGACTTCGAGAGACAGAGAAAGCCTGAAGTAATTAATCGAATTCTAGGAGGTGTGACATACGTCTGCTGGTGCCCACGCATGATCGAATCACCCCTCCCCCTCCACCCCTCACCCCCTCTCACTCCCTTCTCACCCTCTTCTCGCTCTCCTCTCTCTTCTCTCCTCTCACCAGTCACCACCCAACGCCCCTCTCAACTCTCGCCAATCCACCGCGCTGCTTGGCCCTGGTAAAAGTGTTTCATGAAGATCCATGACCAAAAATCCGTGGGCCTTTCATAGAATTCTATATGAAACGACGCGGTATGGACGGTCCTAGCGACTCCATACAATTTTATGGACAGTTAATAAATTCCCCTACGAAATAATGGCCCACGGAATTTTGTTCATGAATCTATCATTCGAATGTACGGAGCTGTTGCTAACTATTGATGTATATGCGATTGAATATAGTTTCTTCTGGAGTAAAATCCAGCAAAAATTACGATGAGCATCGCATGAAAGAAGTACGACTTTCACTCACAGAATTACTGAATGACCTTGAAGTTTGATGCGTTTAAGAGCGTTTTAATATTATATGTATTAAAATTGTAAAAAAAAAAAAAAATATAAAAATAAAAAATAAAAACGTGGAAAACACTTTACTTTGCGAAATTGGCATTTTGAAAAATGTCAATTTAGCTACATGCTGAAATTGCAAAAAAATGTTTCGCTTATGTAGCAAAACATAAAAAAAATGCTATCAAAGCAAAAACTATCGGTCGGTAAACCAGCAATTTTTTTTTTTTTTTTTTTTTTTTTTTTTTTTTTTTTTTTTTTTTGTGGTAAATTACTTAGTACCTATTTCATAAACTGTTGTTTGCAATGTAAAGTGTATTCCCAATTTCTACAACGGTGTTTTGCAATTTTAACAATCATATTTTTTCTGTATCTGTTTTAAACGTACTTTCTGCAAACAGTGGCGGCTCGTGCAATTTGGCAACAATGCTTTTTTCCATTTGATTTTATGTGAATCAATCGATTCGATAGTGAAGCGCTGCTTCACCAACAATCGAGTGTTGTACATTGATTCAAATGAACTACAAACATTGTTGCCACATTGCACAAGCCGCCACTGCTCTGCAAAGATCGTTATTGGCCTGCGCGAGGTCCAGTTATTGGCATCGAAGTTCGATGTCGAAAAAAACATCGACATTTCATCGATGCATCGAGACAAATTTTAACTTGTCAGAAATGAGAAATCACTGAAAATGATGACACTTTTTTAAGATTTTGAGATGGTTTAAGGGAAAAAAGTGACGCTCAGATCTGTTTTTAGTCGACATACATATCGATAAATAACGCGAGTTTGTTTTGATGCATCGATTGACATTATCATTAGCATCGAACCCTTTGGATGGCAGGAGAAAATCGAAACGTCGATCGATGCATCGAACATACATCGCACAGGCCTAAAAGAATGTCTCAATTTCGATCGCGGGCAGTGGCGTAGCGTGCAATTTGGCAATGTTGCAGTTTTCGTCCATTTAAACCCATGAAAAAGATCGAAGTGTTGGGTGTTCGGTGAACACCTGCATCCGATTTTTTACATGGATTTAAATGTACAAAATACAACGTTGCTAAATTGCACGCTACGCCACTGATCGCGGGTTAAGGCGGATTGGAACCGTGATCGGAAGTTAAAGCGCGCGCCTCTATAAGTTTGCAAATAGATCCGTTGGATTAAGAACCGCCAAGAGAGACACAATGAGCGGCGGTAAGAATATGATCGTGACCTTGACAGTGAAATTAAGTTCGGAAACAACTGTCGATTCCGCGAGCAACTGAGGAAGAGCGGGCGAGAGAGGTGCAGTGAGAGAGCAAGAGAGGGAGGGTATTAATGGCCCCATAATAATTATGAGCAGCGCAGCATGGAATAGTGAGATAAGGACCAAAAGTAGATGTTGAAGTCTATCCTCGAAGCATACATTGCTTACGCGCTCCGCTACTTGCGGCTGCTATGCCATGTATTGCCTTCCCCACTGAGACCTGGCGCGTGGCGGCGTTCAAATTGGATTCAGATTAAAATTGATGATGGTACCGTGAGACGAATGGATTCATTAATAATTGCGTCCACCTTGAAGTTATTGAGAGGGACGAAATTATAATATGTACAGTCAACGAATTAAATAATGTCAGTTTACTCCGTAGATGTTGGCTCTTGTAGACAAACTGCAATACTTATCACAATGAATGGGGCCGTTGCACACAGTAACGTCATTTGCAGGGGGCGGGGGGGGGGGGGACTGCCCCCCCCCCCCCCCCCCAAGGGTCGGTCAAAAGTAAAAAAGTGATGACTTTTTTTTTTTTTTTTTTTTTTTTAGGAGAAGATTCTTTTTTTTTTCTTCTCCTAAAGAAGAAAGACCTTTTTCGAATTAAAATTTGGTGGTCATTAACGAGTTCTGTTCATATAGGATATGCAGGGCTGTAGAGTGTCTTAAATAATATTGATGAGCAAAAAAAGAAACAAAAAAGGGTCATCACATCCCCCCCCAAGCCGAACCCGAAATGACGCCCCTATGGTTGCACACTTTTGCTATAAGCGATTTAATAGTCGATTCTGGTGTATAAACCTTCGAAATTAACGATGGCAGCACTAAAAGCTCCCGAAATCCACTCCTAAACTCAAAAAACGCTTTTATATGCGCGAGCGTAATTTTTTTGAATCCCCATAATTTTGATTTGGCGTAAAACACCTTATTTTTATACTTAAAGGTAACATGTGGCACATCGATCGAAAGGTCATGACCTGTTCTTTCAGAATATGTAAATATTTATGAAAATTTCTGAACAGGGTCGTCAAAAAGGCCGATTCAACAAATATCCCTTAAAACTCAAAAAATTGGGGGTTTTTGGAAAAAAATTATAGGAGCAAAAATGTCGCCAATTACTTCTACTTTACGATTATGAACTTTCTCAATACCTTTATTGGAGACTTTTTGAAGAAAACTTGAAAAATGTGTTTGAACCCCCCGAAACCGCCCCAAGGGCCCATCGGGAGCTTTTGAAAACATCAAAAACGAAAAATTTGGGGCCACTTCCCTATCTGACTCTTTTCTTTCAAATCATTTGGTTCAGTAGTTTTCGAGAAAAATGCCCAGTCCGGGTGGGTTGGTACACCCTGTGTAAACATTGGTTTTATCGCGTGGGAAAGTTAATTCAGAACAGTAAGGTACCTGATACCCCCAAAGTTTCATACCCGTGGCATTTTCCAATCATAAGTTATGAATAATATACAGGGTGTTTCAGACCACCTGCCAGCTTTTATTGAGGCCAAACTAAGGCAAATATGAAAATTCGGTAAAACATGTGTAACGTATATCGACCCCAAAAAATTCGGGGAAAATATTTTCAGCCCCCCAAAACCATCCCTTGGGGGTTAATTAGGGGGGTGGGTACCCGTATCTCAAAAAAATCAAACGGAAAGGGTATGTTTTGACATTGGAGTCTAATACGGCATAAAAAAATAAAACTTTTTTATCCATGAGTTTTTTTCCCCCCTAAAAACCACCCTTTACTGAGTTAGGGGTGGTTTTCCAAAACTTTAGGGGCAATTTTTGATTGACCGCTGTGACCCTCCAAATCATCGGATTTCAAAAAACTAAAAAATTTCTGAAAGGGCAGACCTTGGGCTTTCTTTTGATGTATAACATACCTATTTTTTGTGAAAAAGGGTACAAGGCCCCTTCATCCCAAAATGTTGGGGCTTCGGGGGGCCCTAGGTAAAAATGTTTAAATGTAAAGGTATGGCTTGTGATATGTCTTTTGGAAGGTCTTTAAAAGACGAAAAAAATGATGCCCCCTAAAAGTCGTAAAATTAACCCTCTTTCAAAATGGCGGCCGTTTCAAGATTTTGAAAAAATTACAAGGGCCTTTAGAAAAATGATCCAAAACTGAGCAATACATGGCTAAAAGGATCTTGAATACAGAAAAAGAATGGTTCGAACCGCGAGTCAAACCGACTTTTCAATCCAAAGTTACGGCCGATTGAAATTTAGGGGCGCCTTTCTGGGAAACTCAGCTACCCCTAAATTTCAATCGGCCGTAACTTTGGATTGAAAAGTCGGTTTGACTCGGGGTTTGAACCATTATTTTTCGCTATTTAAGACCCTTTTTACCATGTTTTGCTCAATTTTGGGTAATTTTTCTGAAGGTACCTTGTGGTAAATTATAAGATAACTTGTTGGTACATTTCACCACGAGGTACGTTGCATTTACCACACTTGATAGCAGACTCCAAAATCAGTCATGCAGATGGTAAATTCCATCAGTGTTTTTTTTCTGTGTTCTAATAAAAATAGAAAATACCCAAAAAAGGCTGATCAATAATAGGAGGGATTTGTGTTATGTACAAAAAAAGCTTTCCGTATGAGATCTTTCTAGCCCCCCCCCCCCTATTTTTCAGAATACAGTGAAAGTTTGTTGTGTGGAATGTCCTCTAAGTGGAATATCTCGCCAAGTAGATTTTTTTGTTCAGCACTGTGAAACCTCCCATATACTCTGACCGCAATTTCCTAAGAGGAACTTTCGCTAAGTAGAATTTTCGCTGAGTGGAACTTTCGCTAAGTGGAATTTTATTTTGGGACAGTACCGAGGTTTCACACAACAAGCTTTCACTGTATTATTATTTCACCTGCGTTCACATTTGGTACATTTATACTTCAGCGCACTTAAAGGCCAAAATATTTGCCTCCTCTGTGCTGTAGACGTGATCATGTTACCTTCATCACCACGCGGTAGACGAGGGAACACATCTTGTGAAATCTTTGTATTTATCTAAGACAATGTTTCTACGTCTTTTCCCCGACAACAAAGGTGCGGGCGTCGCGTCGGCATCGCGTCTGCCTCGACATATCCTCGTCGCGACGTCACTGTCGTCGTATTCGTCGGAATTTCATTCACCACCTCACCAGGCCTGTGTTTAAAAACGTCTTCAAACACATATCCCCCCCTACCATCTCCCCAACCATCCCCTCCCCAAACTACCCTTTACACTCATCCAACCACTCCTCCCCGAACCCACCGTTGTTGCGTTGGTCGCTCAAGACGCGAAATTCTAGATTAAATTAAATTATCTCATCGCAGTCTTGAGCTTCCCCAACGTAACTCTTCAACTAACCCTTTGCGCCCCCTCCTTCCTCCCCTTCATGCCCCTCGCGGTAACTCCCCTCGAAAGGTCTTTCACTCCGTCCGCTTCTACAACTTATTCTCCTGTCCTGTCAAAGGCTCTTTTGATTCATTGCTCCGCCCTCTAATCCGACGACTTCTCCAACAATTTTAAAAAATTTCCTTTTAACGTGTTCATCAGTGCTGCCGTTGTGTATATTTAATGACATTTTTCTAATTCACAGATGATTCCATTGGTTGAGAAAAGATTACACAGTTCTTCAGTATAGGACTGCACGGAATAAAAAAGACTGGTAGAATTTACCATCTGCATGCATAGCTGATTTTGGCGTCTGGCGTCAAGTATGGTAAATTTCACCATAATATGGTAAATGCAACGTACCTTGCGGTGAATTAAGGTAAAATGTTGGTACATTTTACCATAACTTTGTAAAATTTACCATACTTGATAGCAGACTCCAAAATCAGCTATGCAGATGGTAAATTCTACCAGTCTTTTTTTTCCGTGTGTAATGCATGAAAATACTCACATCTGTATAATCTTTTCATCGATGCAATCGCCGCTAAATTATTAAAATATCATCCGCAAGATGTTTGAAGTCATCCGGTTGAGAAAAGATTACAGATGAGAATATTTTCGTGCATTACAGTCGTACACTGAACTGAACTGTGTAATTTTTTTCTCAAGCGGTGGAATCATCGGTGAATTACAGAAATACCATTAACAGCGGCGGCTCGTGCAATTTGGCAACCGTGCTTATTTGCCATTTGAATCTATGCAAAAGTTTCGATATCTTCGGGGTGCATTGCACCTCCTGAAGATCGATTGTTTTACAAATTTTTAAATGGAGAGAATACGTTGTTGCCAAATTGCACGAGCCGCCACTGACCATTAAATATACACGGAACGGCAGCTCTATGGTGTTCATTAGTCTTCAGTCACCCCCTGCCTTCCTCCCTCCTCCCGCCAAAATAAACCGATAACAGTTGAGCAGTCGTTTCGAATTAAAATAAAACTCCTCTTTCAGTTTAATGAACGTCATTCTTTTTTCTTTTTTTTTCATCAGATATACACTTTGTTTGATCAACGATTGTTCAATTACAAGGACGGGAGGCGGGAGGCTTGATAAAAGAGAAATCGGGGAGTGTCATTTCATGGAAGTTGTGCTGGTGGTTGGTTGCAGACGACCGACTTTTTTTTTTTTTTTTTTTTTTTTTTTTTTTTTTTTTTTACGGACAAAAGGCAATGATCGTTTCCCTAGCGATGGCTCTCGACAGTTCACGGTTGTCCCGCAATTGTCCTTTTGAATTTTTCCATCGCGGTATGAAGTTTAATTGAGTGTGCTAGAGTGCTGGGGTTGTGAGTAAAATCACTGTATATATGAATGAAAAAGTCCATTCCACACCGACACCGCACCGTCGCTACTGTGGAATACCTCTCGAGCCTTGAATGATCGATGCGACATCAAGTCCTCGACGCGTTCATTCGCAGTATCGCGTATACCTAACAGCAAAATCGCCCCCAACCCCTTCTCCTCCCCGCGAGATTTTTCCATGGGCTATAGGCCTCCCAAAATTTAAAGCCTTAAGGTGATTCCATGGCAAACTCCCGGAAATTTTAATCCGATAGATGGCATTACTTGTCGCTGGCTCCGAAAATAGCTGTTTTTTGACGGTTTTCGGCTGTTTTCTCTGAACAGACGGATAAGAAACGAAAAATCGGATTGTCAGCACTTGCGTAAATTTTTGCTTGATTTTTTAAGCTGAATACAGGCCAAATTGGTCCAGAAATAAAAGACGTATTTATGGGAGAAAAAAATCAAGTGTAATTTGGAGTCAGCAAAGATTACATGTTTCGGTTTCACCTGTAATCTTTGCTGATAGAGCTCCAAATTACACTTGATTTTTTCCTCCCATAATTATACATCTTAATTTCTGAACCAGTTTGGCCTGTATTCAGCTTAAAAAATGAAGCAAAAAATCACGCAGGTGCTGACAATCCTATTTTTCGTCTATTATCCGTCTGTTCAGAGAAAACAACCAAAAACCGTCATAAAACGGCTATTTTCGGAGCCAGCCACAGGTAATACCATCTATCGGATTAAAATTTCCGGAAGTTTGCCATGGAATCACCTTGAGGTGATTTCCAGGCGAAACTTTTACAGATTTCAATCCGATGGATCGTTAGTCAGTAACACGAAGAGCCTTTCTTTAGTCGTATATTTCATGTCCGATCCTTCCCATTGACTCGCTCCACTGTGTGGCGGTCCGATGCGGTGGTCCGGTGGAGGCTATAAGGTCGCGATGGAAACACAGTCGTAGCCAAGAATTCGTCTTTCCCTCTCTCAGCTCATTTGACTGGATGAGTTAGAAAAAGAAAGAAACAGGGGCTGAAGTCACGTGATAGCCCCCTACCTACATCCATCCTTTTCTAACACATGCGTTCCAAATGAGCTAAGAGATAGAAAGACAATATCCTGGCTACGGCTATATGGAATGAAAAACGTCGGAGTATGAAAGTAATACATATCATATTTTATGGCAGTTTCAATTCTGTGCCATCCCTGTCCTGTCCTTTGTTGCGACTATCTTTTGAAACTTTGAAAGCTCACAAAGTTTTCCCTGATACTCGAGGCGTGGCGTTGGCCGCGTGGGCAGGACTTTGTTTCAGCACCGAGCTTTAAGGTTATCCTCATGTATAGGTACATACTTTTAGAGCCACGCAAACTTACTCCATTAGTGTCCTGGTCCTGGATTTTTTAATCGCGATGTTTTTATGTCTCCGTGCAGTGTATTTTTGTAACATTGCGGATATCGCGGAACTATTGCTCCCCCTTAAGTGACTCATTGTTAAAATGGATAATCTTGGAAAAAGGAAAAGTCGTGGGAAGAGTCACTCTTTAAGAGTGGGATGCGGAGGAATGGATTATGAGGAATCTTGAAGTGGGAGGAATGGGGCTCTTGCAAATGCTGTGAGCAAATAAACAGTCCATTCTGATCTATAAACCAGCAAAAATCACGAAAATCACACTGAGAAAGTCTAAAATTCAGTAATAAACCTACGTAACTACTTTAATGGCAAGCTCGTAATGGCGGTTCGACGCAGGTATTATGGGAGATGCCGGTCTATTATGTCACTTTCTCTCCAGAAACACAGAGATATGTCTCAATTTAGATAGGAATCTCCCGTGATACTTGCGTCGAACCGCCATTAAGCTCGATTCTGTGAGTGAATTTCATGATTTTTTAGTGTACTCATCGTCACTCTCACGGCATGCTCCTTACAGGGGCGTGCCGTGGGGGGGGGCTGTGGGTACCCTTGCCCCGGGCGGCACTCTCGGGGGGCGGCAAAATCAGGGTGAACAACCAAAAAAAAAAAAAAAAAAAAAAAAAAAAAAAAAAAAAAAAAAAAGGGTATCAAATTTCAAAATGAATTCCAGAGGGCGGCAAAATCAGTGTGTAACACGCAAAAAAAAAAAAAAAAAAATCCATCAAATTTATAATTTTGTTCGCCGAGGGCGGCAAGATTGCATTCTTGCCCCCCCCCCCCCCCCCCTCTCTGGAAACCGCGGCACGCCCCTGGTCACTTATACAGGTTTTTATGCAAGAATCAACTCTTCAATCCCGTGTAGCAAAAGTTTGCAAGAGCCCCATTAAATGGATCTAAATTTTAGATCCATTCAATTCCAAGTTTAGATTCTGAACTATTTACGAATTTTTCTCTCTTTGGAAACGGGTGTACAAAAAGATACACTGGCAAAAACGGTCCATACAGGTTTATAAGATCCGTAACCAATTCTCGATACAGGGTAAAGATATTTGTCAGGGTAGAGATATCCTCACAGATCCGAACATGTCTACCTATGGATCCATGCACACGGAAAAAAACAAAGTTTAGGTACAAACGCACAGTAGCTTTTTAAAATAGCTTTGCAATTGCAAATCAAAACTTCTAGCACTATACCAGAAAAAGTTGTGGTTGTACCGAAGCACTACTTTGGTAGAGCATAAGAAAGGCTGTTGCTCTATCGAAGAAGTGCTGCGGTACAACCGCAACTTTCTCCGGTAGAGCTAGAGCTTTTGCTTTACAAAGCTATTTTAAAAAGCTGCTGCGGTTGTACCGAAACATTGTTTTTCCAGTGATCCATGCTCTGTATAGGAAATTGGCCATGGACCTTATGGACCTGCATGGACTATTTTTGCCAGGGATGTTATTTCTATTATTTAAAATAAATTAATTCTGGCTAATACACAATCTCAATTGTTAGATTATCTCATTTGAACAATGGGTCTGTTGCAAACTTTTGATTCTGCATTAAGGAGGTTGGTTCCCATGTAAAATCACTTGAATATAACGTCGAGAGCATCATACAGTTTTAAAATCCCTTCCCAAACTCAATAATTGCTTGTAAAAAAATTACAAGATGGTGGTCAAATGAGTGGGTCATAATGGGGGAGTCCTATCTTATCGCAACTTTCTATGCTGAGAAAGTGTGCTATTGCTATTAGCGTTTTAACAGTTCCTGCCACAGAGAAAGAGAAGATGGAGAGAGAGAGAGAGAGGAGAGAGAGAGAGAGAGAGAGAGAGAGAGAGAGAGAGAGAGAGAGAGAGTGAGAGAGGGAAAGAGAAAATATCTTGACTTGATATTCAAATATCAGCTTCTTCGGGAGCAAAATCAGAACGTGAATTTTTCTGACTTGGCCGAGCAGTAACTCTGCGTTTTTCACTGAAAAAACAAAGTTTAAGTAGAACCGCAGCGGCTTTTTAAAATAGCTTCGCAGAGCAAAAGTCCTAGCTCTACCGGAGCAAGTTGCGGTTGTAATGAAGCTCTCTTTCGGTAGAGCCAGAGCAAGAGAATAGGATGTTTCTCTAAAGAAGTAATGCTTAGGTACACCAGCACCTTTCTCCGGTACAGCTTGAACCTTTGCTTTGCGAAGCTGTTTTAAAAGGCTGCTTTGGCTGTACATAAACTTTGTTTTTTCAGTGTTTAGCGAAAGAGTCTTTTGGTGAAAATCATAAGTATACAGGCTCACTTCAATGTTGTTAAACGCCTCCCGCATCAATGTTGGCGGTTTTTACTTATTTATGTATTATTTATTCCGACCAAAGAACAAAAACGTTTCGCAACTGTGCTTGAATCACCTCCTTCTACTTTATCCATCTGACATCTGACAACGGGTAAAGAAAATGGATTACACAAATCTGAAAAAGAGGAAGTGGAATTGTTCACTGTCACTAAACTTGTCGCGGTTCAAGCCGAGTTCCTAAAGTCCTCCCCCCTCCCCACTCCTTTTTTTTTTATCATCAATGATCTGTATCTATTCGCGGAAATCTTTAAGATGGGGATTGGAGGGGCTCTGAAGCTAACTCGTGCATGTCAGTTCTCCGAGCGATCGGAACAAACTCAAATTTGAATTTAGTCTGATTGAGTGACGTCGCAATGTTCACTCCGAATCGGCCGTTGGCGCAGCGTTGCCCGTTTGAGGGAATGCGGGACATTTGTTTCGATTTTTCCGTTTGAGACTCTTTATATTGTTGCCCAGTAGTATGGTAGTGACTATGGGCCGAATTTGAGATAAGAAAGTTTAGTGGAAGGGGGAGAATTGAGATAAGGGAGTTTTTAAGGTGATTTCCAACGAGCTACACCAATAGAGAGGATTTGTGGGCGTGCTTTTAAGGCAGCACCGAGGCTTTCGAGGCAGCCATGATGGAAATCTCTTATAGACATTTTCACACTGGCTCGGTTTGTTTGCCTCGCATTTTTTAACCTTTAAATTTAAAAAAAAAAAAAAAAAAAAAAAAAAAATTGTGATGGATCCATTTAATGAAATTAGTTTATTCAAACGAAAAAGCAAGTATTTTAAGTGACTGTATGGACACAGAAATCGATATAATAACTATTTAATTTGAAAGGATTTGCACGATAAAGAAACGGACACTCATGACAGAAACAAGCAAAGTTTTCTCTCCTGGATTATCCTGGATATTTGTATTGGAATTCTGTGTCCAGATAGCCACTCTTACTTTTGCACTTTCATTTAAAACCAATTTCCTTTTCGGAGTAATCACAATTTTTGGTCTAAGATTAAAAAATGTGAGGCAAATAAACCAGAATCAAGATGGCTCTCTTTGGAATAGGACTTATAACATGTACTATCCCTTTTACAGGTGGATACCTCGTATTTATGGTTTTTTTTTTTTTTTTTTTTTTTTTTTTTTTTTTTTTTTTTTTTTTTTTGAAATTTGGTGCATGCTTGCATCGGGCCAAAATATTGGATCGTCGTTGAGAGAGATCAGATGGGTAGTTTTTGCATTATATGCGGTGTTAGTTTTTAAGCTTGGTGCATGCGTTTGTTTTGATTGTTTTTTGTCGTGTCTCTCTTTAGAATGAAACTTTTGTACTTGTATGTTTTTTTGTCGTTTTTTTCTTTGCGAGGGTGTGAAGGAAATGTGTATTTTGAATCTTGTTGTGAGTTTTATTATTTCTGTATTTAGTAGATTTGTTTGAAAATGTGCGTGCGTGCTCGTTTGTTTGGATAGGTACTGTTCCTACATTTTGTCCGAACTTTCGTGTTTTTTTTTTTTTTTTAATTTTTAATTTTTGGTTGGTTTTGCACTGAAAAAAAAAAAAAAAAAAAAAAAAAAAAAAACACAGAAAAATCCCTTCTTTGATATAGGGCCGACAAAATCTTTGGTAGAAAAATAACCCAGCATAAGACTGTGGTAGGGTAAACCAATGGTTTTGAACGCCAAATTAAAGGGATTTTTGGGTGAACCAAACATTTTGTTGACTCAACTAAAGTTTCTTGCTGCTTCATTTTTCTACTGAAGGCTTTTTCTGCGTTACCAATTTGTCTATTGTGTGAGAATCGACTTTGAGCCTTTATGAGGGGAAGGAGGATAGGTTGTAATTTAATTGTTTTTCTCTGAATTTTTGTTGTTGTGATGGAACTTGTATTTTTCTATTTTTCTTTGAGTTTTTTAATTATTGTCGTCGTGGAATTTTTATATTATTTTAGTTTAGCCGATTCGATTATGTCAATTTATTATAAATAATAAAAATGTCACGTTTAACTAATAATTTTACTAACAATAAGAAAATTCTGCTTATCCGATTCAAAAAGGTTTGAATACATCAATTTCGCTCAAAGGTCTCGAGGAAAATGGTCCGCAATATACTTCCACGTTGCGTTTCTATACCAGGTCGAAAAACTTTGGACACAGACTCATCAATCAGAGGTAGTCTTCCATTTCCGCTCTTATCAGCGTTGACCACGCAGTCGATCTGTACATTCAATTGCGCTTCTTGTTTACTCTTTTGGCGATTCCGCGAGAACGTTGGGGATCTTTCAATCCGTTAGATGGCGCCACTAGCCATTTTCCTATACAGTGACTGAATAGACTGTTTTAGTAGAGCGATATATCGTATCGATTGCCGTTCGAGGGCCTCTGGTTCCAAACAAACTCTGGTTCAATGTAATTTCCCCATAAACGGATTTTTGAACGGCAATTTAGACTATTAAATCAAACAATTAATGCGATCTTTTTGCGATTATGAATTCTACGTCCTCGAAAATGCTTAATTATGCCTGGTTTCTTGACTAAAAGTGCTGAAATCAATAAGATATTACATGTTTCATGTTACATTTGTAGCTTAGAGTCACCCGAAATCCCGTCAATTCCACAACAACAACAACAATAACATTTGGGTGCTTCCAACCTCCAAACACATCGTTTAATCTGTAATATCTTGCTGATTTCGGCGTTTCAGCGGTGGAACCAGGCAAAATTAAGTATTTTCGAGGACGTAGAATGCATAATCGCAAAATGGTCGCATTAGTTTTTTGATTTAATACTCTGAATTTCCGTTCAAAAATCCGCTTTTGGGGAAAATGCATTGAATCAGAGTTTGTTTGGAACCAGAGGCCCTCGGACGGCAATCGATACGATATATCGCTCTAATAAAACAGTCTATTAACCACATTTGCCCTCCACCCCTCAATAGTGCACCCACTTTAACATGGGCAGCATGGGGAGTATCATTGTTCTTGGGTTACGGAATGAAATTTTGTCTACCCCCTGTTTGAAAAAAAGGCATTAATTTCTATGTATAAATTATTCTTAGGGCGGGGGGTTGCGATATTTTTTGCGAGTAACTCAGGAACACACTTCCTCCCTATGACGCCCGTGTTAAGTTGGGAGCACATCCGTGGTGGGCCAGTTACTTGGAATCGTTGATTTCTCTTAATTTTGTGAACCTATATGTTTCAATTTGGCAAAAGACCTTCAGTCATGTCTAACTTGCGTACGAGAACCCTACAAGACTTCAAAAATACTTCTAAATGCTCAAATTCGCAATCTAAGGAATCCGACCAATCAGGGAGACGACCGAAATGGCCGTACTGTGGTTGATCCAGTCACTGTACTTTCCCTATAATCGTCGGTTTTTTGGGCAGTTGCGCGGTGGTTCGTACTATTTGACAACCATGAATTTTTAACACTTGAATATGGCAAAAGTATCGATTTCTCGGAGATTCAGCAAATCCCCTGAAGATAGATTATTTTACGTTGGTTTGAATTTGGAGAAAATTTGTTGTTGCCTCATTGCACATACCGCCACTGTTTTTGGGTATTTTGATTAGGATGTATTTAAGGTAATTAGTGGAACGTGTTGGGGTGCTTTATTTTTTGTGTAGACTTTTGTAGTCATCAACATTATTTTGCCTCTCTCACTCGAATCCCATTACAGAGACAGCTGAAGTTCGTTTTAAAAATAGTCGATGGCTTCAAAGATCCAAAAAAAAAGATAACATGCACCCTGTGATGTTCCGTCAGTTAGCGCATATAAATCTATCATCCCATCATTTAAATTACCCGAAAACAGTCAAGATTTCGGAGACGGACCAAATATACGTATAGTATAGTGACACTAGTGTCAGCTATTGAACTGAAAAACTCCAAACTTTCCACTGGAATTAGCCAGGTACCTTTACTCGGTGTAAATCAGAGAAGTTTTAGGAAAACTTTAGAAACATAGTCTCGTTGAGTTTCCTTGCTGCTACATTTGGTATACTATAGAGGTCGGTTAAGAGGTGTGGGCGTCTTACACTTCTGAAACAAACTCTATAGTTAACGAATGACTTGAATTCGACTTCGATGTGTTGCTGCAGTGTTGCCAAATTATAAGGTTTTATCTGATATTATTCTTTTGATGCGAGTGCTATATAAAATCTGACAACACTGTCAGATAGCAACGTTGCCAAATTTTGCGGCTTTTCTTACAAGTTTTACATAGAAAGTTCTACGATCTGACAATTCTGTTGCGCTGTGCGTTGTTACCTGGTCCTGGGCGGATACAGGGAATTGTCTTTCTCCCTCTCCTCCCATTTGAAAATGATCGTTAGAAAAGGACATAAGAAGGGGCCAAAGTCACGTGATGGCCCCTCTGATATCCTTTTCTAACACATAAGTTCAAATGGAAGGAGAGAGAGAAAGACAATTCCCTGTATCCGCCAATGTACCTGGTTCATTTGCATACGATCCGAGTTACATTCGTGTTCGTGTAAACGGATTCGCACAATAAATTACTGTCACGTGGACCCCTTTCCCCCAATTCCTTTACGCACGTCTCGTATCATACAGTAGTGTGAAACAATTTTATCTGCAGCTAACGTGTTGAGCGATTTTGGTTTATTTTTTAAATACCAACTTCATTCAATTAAAATATCCTCTAACTCGATCCGTGTATGATGTTATCAAATAAAGGAGTCAAGTTACATCGCGTGAAATTGTGGGAAGCTTATCACGGAAATTAGATTTAAATGGAAACAAGTTAGACGTGAGCCAACGTGCATCTATCTAACCAAATTAAAACAAATCAAACAACATAATTTTGTAATTGAACATGCAATTCCAATTTTATGGGTGTTACCGGACAGAAGTGCGGCTAGACGCATATCATTGTAACACGAATAACACGATATTGGCTATCGAGACTATGCATTTTCCGCATCATGTTTTTATACGATGAGTTGCGTTTGTTCGCCAGTTGAAACAATAATAATTGAAAGCGACAACTTTTATTTTACGAAATCAAGATTTCAATTGATACTCTCTCTTCGATGGGTTTTTGTTTATCATGGGAATATTAGCTTATGAAAAACCATTCACGCGATCGTTTTGAGATAAAACGATAACAATGGGGCAGTTGCAAGGGTCTGAAATGTTGTGTTTTTTACAAAGAAAATGAAAGTACTTGATGAGCTGCGTACAAAGATGCCTTTGGTTTCAAATTAAGTCCCATTTTTCTGGAGATGAGATTTTAGCTCAAAATACATTATTGTTTCAAATGGGAATTCCGCGTAGTGACGTCACTACGAACACGATTTTTTGCAACTTTACACGTGTGTATCTCCAAAAACGGGTCACTTAAGAAAAAACCAAAGGCACCATTAGTCTCAGCTCATCAAATACTATCATTATCTCCATAAAAAACCCAACATTTCAGACCCCCGCAACTGCCCCATTCTATGGGCTGGTTGCAGTGCACCACATACACTAATCAGATTCGACTCTTGTTATTTGAATTAAAGTATACTAGATAAACACGAGTATTATCTAGGCAGCCATTTTGGGAGATACCTTGAACCACGGGATCATACGAGCAGAGAATGTAAACAAACTATATATAGATATACAGGGTGTACCAGACCACCCGGATAGATACTTTTTCTCGAAAACGGCTGGGCGTAGAGAGCTGAAACAAAAAAGTCAGATAGGGAATTGACCCCAAAGAATTCAATGAAAATATTTTCAAAGCCCCCCGAGGCCCCCCTGGGGGGTTTTGGGGGGGGTTCAAAACACATTATTCCATTTTTGGCGGGAAAAAGCCTATAAAAGGTACAAAAATAAGTTCAGATCCTGAAAGAACAACTCATTGCCGACATTTTTGTTCCAGTAAATTTTTCCATAAAACCCCAATTTTTGGGGTTATGGGCCCTTTTGGGGGGAAATTTTCATTCGGCCACTGTGACCACACTATTCAATATTTTTACAAAAACTAAAAACCATCTGAAAGAAGAGATCAAGACCTTTCGATTGATGTGCCACATAATACCTAAAAGTGAAAAACTAAGGCCCCCACTTAGATTCCAAAATTTGGGGGTCTTTGGGCCCCCCCACGTAAAAAAAGTCAAATAGCAAGGTATGGCTTGTGATACATCGATCAAAAGCCCTTAAAGAGTAGAATAAGATGGCGCAATCCAAAATCCTCTACAATCATTACTTTCAAAATGGCGGCCATTTGAAAATTAGAGGTGTTCAAAGGTAAGTCCTGGGAAAAGAGTCCAAGGTTGAACGATACATGGCTTGAAAGGCCTTAAAAAAAGCAAACGAATGGCGCAAACCGCAAATCAATCCGCCTCTTCAATCAAAAGTTATGGCCGATTGAAATTTAAGCAGCCTTAAATAGGCCTTATTGAGCCCTTTAAGTTTCAATCAGCCATAACTTTTGATTGAAGAGGCGGATTGATTTGCGGTTTGCGCCATTCGTTTGCTTTTTTTAAGGCCTTTCAAGCCATGTATCGTTCAACCTTGGACTCTTTTCCCAGGACTCACCTTTGAACACCTCTAATTTTCAAATGGCCGCCATTTTGAAAGTAATGATTGTAGAGGATTTTGGATTGCGCCATCTTATTCTACTCTTTGAGGGCTTTCGATCGATGTATCACAAGCCATACCTTGCTATTTGACTTTTTTTACGTGGGGGGGCCCAAAGACCCCCAAATTTTGGAATCTAAGTGGGGGCCTTGGTTTTTCACTTTTAGGTATTATGTGGCACATCAATCGAAAGGTCTTGATCTCTTCTTTCAGATAGTTTTTAGTTTTTGTAAAAATATTGAATAGTGTGGTCACAGTGGCTGAATGAAAATTTCCCCCCAAAAGGGCCCATAACCCCAAAAATTGGGGTTTTATGGAAAAATTTACTGGAACAAAAATGTCGGCAATGAGTTGTTCTTTCAGGATCTGAACTTATTTTTGTACCTTTTATAGGCTTTTTCCCGCCAAAAATGGAATAATGTGTTTTGAACCCCCCCAAAACCCCCCAGGGGGGCCTCGGGGGGCTTTGAAAATATTTTCATTGAATTCTTTGGGGTCAATTCCCTATCTGACTTTTTTGTTTCAGCTCTCTACGCCCAGCCGTTTTCGAGAAAAAGTATCTATCCGGGTGGTCTGGTACACCCTGTACAATTCCCCTACAAATCCGCCATCTTGGGAGATATTTCAACCGCCCATATAAGGAGAATGGAGAAATAATACTCGTATATATTTAGTCTACTCTAATTTGAATGAGTAAAAGTCGCCGTGGTCCGGTGGTCAGCGCAACTGGCCACTAATCCAGAGGTCCCGGGTTAGAATCCTGGTCGGGGTGACAAGATTTGACGATCTCAAGTCTATTCATCTTGGAAGGACATGCCTGTAACTCTTAATATTCTTTTTTTCGTCTTTTCTTCTTCTTCTATCTTCCGTTTTGACTGTTGGGCCGTAAAGTTGGCGAAAGAGGACACTTGAATTTCTAAAAAGAAAAAAGAAAAAACAAACAAAAAACAAAAAATGCTGAAATAATCACTTGAGCAGGCTTAACCGCGATAAAGTGTGCTTGAAAATGCTGTAATTTCTAGCTGTGCAAGTCAAAGTGTTTTCTGTTATAGCAACTTTATCGATAAACATTGCAACGTTAGCAAAATGCTTGCTAAACTATAGCAAACATTTTGCGATTTTCGAAAATGAGATTGTTGGTTTAGCAAAAAATGTTGAGATTCTCGCTAAATTCAGATTGCTGTTTCAGTATGTACGACCATTACGATTTTAGCAACCCGGGTTTTTAGCAAAGCTGAACCCCTCATAGGCCAAGCCCGAGTTTATTCGTTTTTCTCCTCGAGTCTATTTCATGTTTTAGTCATCATTCCGGATAAACGCGAATATAGATGAAAACATCAACACCACAACAGATAAGGTCTCGTCGGGCGCCTTCAATTCGTCGTATAGGCAATTCCAACTCCACCAAGTATGAACAGTTAACTACCTTCCCTCTAGATACGGATGAGTGGTGTTCTCTTGTATTAACCTGGTCCTTAACTCCTTCACAATGGGGCTCTTGCAAACATTTGCTACAGGGGATTGAAGAGTTGATTTTTTGCATAAAAACCTGTAAAAGTGACGATGAGTTTACTAAAAAAGCACGAAATTCACTCTCAGAATCGGGCTTAATGGCTTAAAGACGCAGGTATCATGGGATATTCCTATCTAAATTGAGACATATATCTGTGTTTCCAAAGAGAAAGTGACAAATTAGACAGGAATCTCCCATGATACCTGCGTTGAACCGCCATTACGAACTTGAAATTTTAGCAGTTATGTGATGTTTATTACTGAATTTTAGACTTGCTCAGTGAGATTTTCGTGATTAATTACATCAGGTTGGACTATTGACTTGACCGCAGCAAAAGTCTGCAAGAGCCCCATTGCGGGAATAGCAATGTAGATGGGTAATTTAGCAATACTTTTTTCCCCAGTGCAATTCATGGACTCACAGTTTAACTGCTGCTGCCGTAGTTCTGAAGGTTTTCAAAGCAAATTGTCGACCGATGTACGGTAATTATTATTCGATTAGATGCTGCTTCAGTGGATGATCCAAAACTTTCGTTTCACCCTCCTCATCTCAGCCAAGGGAATTGCGGTCGCAAAAAGAATGATAGATTACGAGAAAAGTAAGGAAATGAGGTTTCTTCTCTTTATCTCTTTCTAGCTTCCTCTCTTGCGCCCACGCTTTGATCCTTTCCTTCTCGTCGTCCTGCAGGAAAGCTTGTCCTTTCTCCCGCGCCACTCAGTGGATCGGAAAGCACATTTTGCTGCGGATTAGAAACGTTTTTTCATTGATACTTTGTTTAAACAGACTAAATATGCAAAAAAAAAAAAAAAAAAAAAGTTTTAGATTTAAAAAGAAATATATTTTTGAATTATATGACAAAAAGACGTATTTTAAAATTGAAACTACCTAAGTTTTCTTAAATTAAAAAAAAAAAAAAAAACTTTTCATAAGATCAAAATACCGAATTTTCAATTTTAAAACAATTATTTTCAATTTGAATACATTTGTTTTTAATTTTGTGTGTATGCGCGGTAGATCGGAACATACTTTGATCCACTGAACCCTTACCAAAATGTATGGAAATAAGTGGACAAATTACTCGCTTAAACCTAACCTAAAAATTCTCCATGGTGGTTACGCAGGTTACCCATTAAACCGCCCCTCTAGATAAATTTATGGCTCGTTGCCTGAGCCACCATGGATATGTTTTCGATCCATTGTGCGCCATTGCAAGATATCCTCCAACTCCTTCCCCTCATTAGTGAGTTTAATCTGTTTCTAGCAAGATGCGGAAAGCAGACGCGTGGTCGCGTGCGCCGCATAGTGAGACGCAGAGGAGAATGCACTTTTTCAGACGAGGATATGCTGTCTAAAAAAAATCCAATCCCTCTCTCGCTCATATCCACTTTTTAAACGGTTGTAGATAGAAAATGAACATTTATCTGACCCTTTATAATTCGCTGGAAACTACCGTGGGTAACTATTTGTGGGTAAACTACCATTTGATAAGATCATTTTTTTTTTTTTTTTTTGCGAGTGACCCTCAGGAGGCGCGACTTTAATCTCGTAGGTTAAATTCTTAAATCAGCAACCGAAAACTGCAGCAAAAGCTTTTTACGCAGTGTACTATGACTTTCAAAAGAAAGACGAACCCTTATCGAATTCTTATCGTTAAATTTCTCCGTTAATTGTTTCCATGAAAAAAGAAAATGTTTCAAATTGAAAAAAAAAAAAAAAAAAAAAAAAAAAAAATCGAATTATATGACAAAACCTACTTTTAAACCAAAATTAATTGTTTTTAAATTAAAAATAATTGTTTTTAAATTAAAAATAATTGTTTTTAAATTAAAAATAATAGTTTTTAAATTAAAAATAACTGTACTTAAATTAGAAATAACTGTACTTAAATTAAAAATAACTATATTTAAATTGAAAAGAATTGTTTTTAAACTGAAAATTCGATATTTTGATCTACTGAAAAGTTTTTTTTTTAATTTAACAAAACTTTGTTTCCATTTTAAAATTCGTCTTTCTGTCATATCATTCAAAAATATTTCTTTTTAAATCTAAGACAAGTTTTTTTCTGTGTACTCTGAAAGGGGCATTCTGGTTAGTCTGGAACACTTGAAAGCCGCAAAATTGCTCAAATTTTGCCGAGATTTAAAAGAGTAAACACAGTGGCGTAACTAGGCATGCATGCGCCCCCTCGCAAAAAATAGAGCTGCGCCCCCCCCCCCCCCCCCCATCATCTTCCCTCCCTTCCCCGTCCCACCTCGTCCGACCCTCCCCACTCCACTCCTTACGGCCTATGACCCCGGGTCGAATTACTCCGATGAAAGAAAAGTTACGAATCAATTTATTATTTTTTTTGTCAATTTTAAATCAAAAATCGCTTACCTGTTCTGTCAAAGCTTTTTCTGTCACGCCTTAATTGTTGCGAATTCGTCATTAAGTCTTCCAAAATCCATCTCTTTGGCCCTTCTCGCTTCAATGCTGAGCATCGCGAAGCTCGAGAGACGGTGTTGACTCATTGTACTCACGTCTTCTAGAGGTGGTTCCAGAAGTGTAGGCGCACCCAGACCGATAATCTATGGAATTTTTCAACATTATTTCTCTTGTTTCAAAATGAAAACGAATGAAAAGGAATTCGAGCGTTAGCTTTTCACTGAGGAACACTTTAAAATTAAAAATTCAAAGTCGAAGACAGTAAGTTTTGTTTAGTTTTGAAGAAATGAAAATTGAAAAGTCGCGAAAGATTATGGTCTAGGTGAGCCTACACTTCTAAAACGAGCTCTACGTACGTCATCTTCGTCCCTGTTTTCCTAATTTTTGTTGTTTGCCCGATTCTATGAGTGGATTCCGTGATTTTTCAGTGAACTTATTATCATTATTACTGGTTTTTATGCAAGAATCGACGCTTCAATCCTCTATAGCAAAAGTTTGCAAGAGACCCATTATCGTTTGAAAGTTTTCGGTCTGGACACATAGGGTCTCTCGGTAACTTTTGCTATATGCGATTAAATGGTTAATTCTTGAGTGAAATCCAGCAAAAATTACAATGAGCACATTAAAAAATTGCGAAATTCACTCACAGACTCACAAAATGACGGAATTTAAGGTGTAATATGGCGAAGAAATACAGGTTACCGCATGGGAGATTCCGATCTAACTTGAGATTTTCCTTCGTGTGTTTCTATAGTGAGATAGTTCATTTAGATAGGAGTCTTCTATGACATGCATATAGCATCGTCATTTTTACAGGTGTTTATGCAAGAAAATCGACTCTTCAATCCCCCATAGCAAAAGTTTGCAGGAGCCCCATATTGGTTTTTGTAGCAGAAGTTTGCAGCAGGCTCTTTCCAGGTCTGTATAACAGAGACCAACAAACTCTCTGATTAGAAAAGGAAAGCCTTCTCTTCTTCATGCGAAAGGGTATATATGTATGGCCATACGCCATACAAAATGATGAATGTGTTCCGAATTGCTCATAATTATAGCTACTTCATTAAAATAATGGTCTACCTCACTGAGCTATAGATCCTCCAAAAAAAGGAACAATGGGCCTAATGACTCCCCGGTGAGACCCTTGCTCATCCTCTTTTTCTATAACCTCTCTATTCAATTATAACAATAAATGAATTCGAGTACCGAAGAATGTGTGTCTTCTTCGATCTATTCTTGAATTATTGAACTTTGTGGTTGAAGATAAGCGAAACGCTATTTCGGAACTCTGTGGGTTCGTGCCCCTACACCTTAAACCCATAAATTTGTTTCTTTCGAAAATATGTTCTTTAAATAATTATAATTGTAACATGAGTGGTTTTGAAGTATAATTTGTCAAGAATACCAAAACGATACTAGCATTGACATCTTCCTAATTACTTTCCGTAACCTATGGATTTCCTTAAACCCTTGGGACATCAAGTTTTTCATCTGCTTTTTTAAAACACGTTGCGGGGATTGAAATCTGTCCCGAGATTTTAAGTTGAACTGTAGGGTCTTACTGGAAAAATGTGGAATCCTGCATTATAAATCCCATTTGCTGTTTAAATTATCTGTCAGAAGAACTATTCAAACATCCTTCAAAATGTCAATTCGTTTTTCAAGTGTCTTTCAAAAAAAAAGAGGATTATGAAAAATCTAAAAAAAAAAAAAAAAAAAAAATAATCTGCTCAAGAACTGAATTTCGAATTTTTTGTATTTTGTTTTGTTTGTTTGTTTGTTTGTTTGTTTGTTCGTTTGTTCGTTTGTTTGTTTTGCATGATTTTGGTGGTGATGTTTCTCTCATCTTGTAAAATGAAATATCTTTTCGAAAAATACATAAAATTTGCTACTTCCTTGTATGACCTGAAATGCTCATGATCAGAAAATAGTGAGTGTGGGAAAGGAAGGAGGGAGCTGTATGGGGTTCAAAAACTTTTCAATATCGGGATACGTGGGTATATGATTTATGACTCACGCCATCAATTTTAAAAACAGGAACTATCATACAATTTTAGGTGACAAAACAGGATTTTAGTACTATTATAGGAGGAATTGCCTAGTACTTACAGTAGCAACACAAAAAACTCCTACATTTCAGAGTTCACTCTTGTTTTAAAAATGGACTCCTCTCGGTTAAGTAAGGGTGAAAATTTAATATCGCATCAGCACTCGGTCGAAATTCTCAAATAATTTTAATTTTTTCCAGAATCAAGATTACAAAGGTAAATTTTCTGTTGAATATACCAGAAGTTCTTTATAGACTTAGAGCAGCCCGCTTCGTAGTAGTATCAGAACTTTTCTTTCGTGTTCATACCTACTTCCTTTATCAATAAAAAATAAACTAAAGTATATCAGCGCAGTCAGTATCGTCGCGTGCCATCAGGCAACAATGCAACTCTTTCCATTTAAATTCATTAAATGTATCGAATTTTTATTGTGCACTGTGCACCATCTGAATTCGACCTTTTATATGAGTTTAAATGGATAGAATGCATTGTTGCCAAATTGCACGCGACGTCACTGAGCGCAGTATATACAATTATATGACTTACACATTTTAATTACTTGTTATTTTGTTTCAGGTGAGTCAAATTTACGCCTTCCAATCAACCAGATGCAATAACAAATGCGTGCAAGTACCTAATTTTTCCAACCGTATATAGGTAGTTTGTTCCTTTTTCTTCTTTGGACCCGGTTTTTGTATCATTTAAGAGCGGCGCGTCTAATATACACGGAGGAAACAAACGTAGTGGCGAAGCGTGTAATTTGGCAACAATGTATTGTCTTCATTTAAATTCACCAAAAAAATCGAACGCTTCATTCATCGGCGACGACCAGCATTTCGACCTTTCTAGTGTGTTTGAATGGGGAAAAAGGAAAGTTACCAAATCGGCACTCCTCGCCACTGGAAATAAACACGTCCATATTTCCCGTTATTTCACGCCATCATTCATCCACCCTTACACGTTTACAAGTGCTATGATTAGAATTTTAGTATGGATATCCAGGGGCTGAGGGGAAGAAAAGTCAGTGTGAAAGCAAACAATAATTGAGGAAAAAATCTATAGTGTTCTGAAATTTGCCAAGTGGAAGGGGGAGGGGAGAGATTATATCTTGCAACCCTCTGTCTGAAAACTTGAATCAAAATTAGCGAGTTTAGTGAAACCTCGCACTATGGTCGTAAGTCGAAGAAAAAGTGACCAAAAACCAGTAAATAAAAGGTAATAAAAAAATCTTCGTTTCTGACCTTCAAAACTTAATTCAAAACTTCTCTGGGACAGCGCTAGGATTAAATTACATGTTAAAAGTATTCTCTGTCAGTGAAATTGTGGTCTTAAAGTTTTTTTTTTTTTTATGATAAATTGATGAGATACAAGGTACGTACATTTAACAGGTATGCTCGACTCGCTTCCCGCGTCATTTTCAGTGGCACGCAGTTCAAAAAGCAATTCCAAGATGGCCGACAAAAGAAGAAAAAATTGCATACTCTTTCCAGAAAACATGCATTGAGCTTCCCTCTCCAGAAAAGCAGAAAATATAGCCCGATGTTTTCTGGAAAGAGTATACAATGTTTTCTTTTTTTGTCGGCCATCTTGGAATTGCTTTTTGAACTGCGCGTCACTGAAGATGACGCGGGAAGCGAGTCGAGCATACCTGTTACATATAAGTACCTTGGATGAGATCTTTATTTTTTTATTTTTGGCCACTTTTTCCTTTTCTAATTCATGCATTCTAATGGGAGAAGAGAGAGAAGGTCAATATCTTGAATCCGCCAGTGCTGTACCTAAATAGTAAATACATCTAATGGAAACCAGGGACCAATAAATGTACGGTCACACGGTCCTCGGCCCCAAGTCCGCCCCAAGTCCGCCCTAAGTACTTCAACAAGCATCGGCCACCAGCCAACGGGCCGCATCGGACCGTTTTAAAATGGCGCAAACACAAAACTAACCTCAAAATAGCACTTAGGGTGGGTTAGAGAGGCTCTAGACCCGCCCCAAGTAACGTAAAGTTGGGAGTGGACCCAACATTCCGATGTGCCGTTAAAGAAATGTGAGGTTAGAATCGCCATTTTTAGGTACGACCTAAAGCCCGTGTGTACCGTACATTTATTGGTCCCAGCTGAATTCAGTATTTCTCTCTGATCCGTTTAATCTGCACGATTCAAATGACAATTCGCCGTTCACTCATTATTCTTCGGCCGCAACCAATGCATAGCAGAGCAAAGTAAAGCAACGGTCCGTAAAACAGTTAATGAGGAAGTTCACACTAGACTGAGCAAGTTCGTACAAAGAATCCTCGCACAATTAAATTGATCGATTAAGTTTATCACGTCCAAGTCCCAATGATCAACGCCGAAACGCAGTTTCCGTCGGGGGAGAAATCGGTGGGATGAAGGGAGGTCGGTTAAATTCTCTGTCCCTGCCCGCCGCGCCGCCCGCCCCCGGCCAGGGTTCGCGATACACTACGTATGATTTGTGCTAGCTTCCTAAATTGTTAAGCATCAGAAAATGGAGCTCTTGCAAGGTTTTGCTGGAGGTAAATGGGCTATCAATTCTAGTGAAAAATGCTGCGATGGAAAATAACGATGAAACCATTCAAAAAGTCTAAAACTCACTCCTCGCAGAGAAAATGTAACTTTGAAGCATTAGATGGCCACCCTTGATGCATGCATGATGCAATCAACCTCGGATCCGCACCCCTACACAAACAGCCGCCATCTTGTTTTGTTGACAATCGCAAATCTGAGAATAAACTTTCATACATCTCAGAACTCTCCGTGTAATGGTCTACATTCTGGTAATGCGTATGGACGAATGGGTCTGTTGCACACTTCGGCTAGAGCGTTTTAAAGTATCAATTCTTATGTAAAAAGCTGTAAACATAACAACGGCAGCAGCAGAAAACACCAAAATTCATTAATAAACTCACAAATTGCATAAAACACTAGACACTATTCACCCCTGTATCTTTCCACCACGTGCACGATATTTCGCGAAATTAGCGCGGCACATTCAAATAAACACGGCCAACTGTCATCACAGCTGACTTCATAAACAAATAAACAGTAAACACGGACGGCGTCTGTTTGAATTCTTACGTCTCAATATCCTCAAATCCTCACGAAAGATTAAGAAAGGTACGGAAACCGACATTTGTGTCGAAAACTTATCAAAATGAAACAATAACACACATGGAGTTCCAAGTATGATTCCACTTCAATCATCATCTTTGGAACTCCTGTGTGATATTGTTTCATTTTGACAAGTTTTCGACACAAATGTCGGTTTCCGTACCTTTCTTAATCTTTCGTGAGGATTTGAGGATATTGAGACGTAAGAATTCAAACAGACGCCGTCCGTGTTTACTGTTTATTTGTTTATGAAGTCAGCTGTGATGACAGTTGGCCGTGTTTATTTGAATGTGCCGCGCTAATTTCGCGAAATATCGTGCACGTGGTGGAAAGATACAGGGGTGAATAGTGTCTAGTGTTTTATGCAATTTGTGAGTTTATTAATGAATTTTGGTGTTTTCTGATGCTGCCGTTGTTATGTTTACAGCTTTTTACATAAGAATTGATACTTTAAAACGCTCTAGCCGAAGTGTGCAACAGACCCATTAATTAATCTACAGGTGGAACTATCTGGTGCGAAGTATTTGCGCTATCGGAAGTTTCGCACCGTTTCCGGAATTTTCAAATTCGATTCGCATCGACCCTTATATAAGTTATTGTCACTTTTTCTCTATAGAGAGGAAGTTTTAAAAGTTTTCGTTGTTCACATCGGTTTTCTCGTGAAATTTTACAGCCCAATCAAATCAATTATTTTAGCAAAGTGCGCAACAGACGCATTTGTATAATTTATCAGGGTTCCCAGATGATATGTCCGCAGCCTTCATGTCCAAAACTTTTTCGTTCAAAATTTTGTTTGTCCAGTTATATTTTTTGGTCCAACGTCATTTCGTCCAAACGTTCTAATGTCCAATAAACTACAATGTCCGCGAATAAAAAGTCCATGTCTAAAAAAATGTCCAAAGGTTCATATTTAATGGACGCAGAAGTATTCCAGTAAAAATTAATGTATTCTTGTCTTCCATAGAAAGCCTTAAAATAAATCCTCTTGTAAAGATTGTGGATTTTGTCCTTCCAATCATTCAATAAGTAACTGTTCATACATTTGCATACTGATCGCTCGCAAAATTAATTTGCCCCTTAGACTTTCCTTAATTATGGATTTTCATTTTATGTACTTATAATCTCTGGACATTTTAATAATGGCCTTTTCTTCTTTTGGACTTTTGCCCGTTGGACCTAATTTTTTGGACTTTAATGTTTTGGACAGTGATTTTTGGGCTTAAAAGTTTTGGACACATCATCTGTGTATCTTTATACCGCAGACGCTAAAGTTTTCAACATACATCTATTTAAGCTGTCTAAAGGCACGTGGGCTGAAAGTTTTGCCCTGAAAATGGTTTTCCGCCCCAATTCCAAGAAAAGAGCATTCTTGAAAGGTTCAAAGTGAGCCCATAAAATTAACATTGTGAGTTTAACCGCGCGTGTTTTGGTGATAGTAAAAAAGGGGGAGAGAGGATGGGTTTGAGGAAAACCGCAATGAAAACTAATTCAGCTCGTCAGGCGCTATAAACATATGATCTAGACTTCAAATAAATAGAAGCCGCGGCCGTAACTGTAAAATGTGGATCTAATGAGAGACTGAAGAGAGAAGTATTTAATGACACGACGCACTGGGTATCGATCCATCAACGTTCTTGGACAAAAAAAAGGTCAATTTATCGCCCCTCTAAAAGTTTCATAAATCTAATTAACTGGTGATTATATGTCATTTATGGTTATCAATCCGTCAATTTTCTAGGACAAAAACAGTTCCATTATTTATAGCCCCTCTGAATTTTTTATCAACTCAAACTAGTACTATTGAAATGTCAATTCTGATAGCACAATACTTCAATTCCGTTTTTTTTGTTCAAGATTTAGTAAAGTTGCATCAGAAATAGTTTCCGAACTTTTTCATTTCTTTATACTATGCAGTGGCGTAGCGTGCAATTTGATAACGTTGCGGTTTGTCCATTTAAAACCACGAAAAAGATCGAACGATTGGGTGTTCGGTGAACACCTTTGCATTCGACCTTTTACATGGGTTTAAATGGCCACAGTACAACGTTGCCAAAGTGCACGCTACGCCGCTGATACTATGCGGTTGGACTTTAATTTACAGTCTGTCATGCAGTCGTAATATTTTTAAGTCTTGATTTTTACTTTCTCACTCCCCATAGGGTAGAGAAAGTATTGTAATCATGAAAAATTTGAAAATTGATTTAGCTCCATTTCTTGGCATTTGATGTCCCCAGGAACCCAAAAAACCATATCCCAAAAAATGTCCGTCCGTCTGTCCGTCCGTCCGTCACTGATGATATTTCCTCAACTATTCATATTTTTTTTGAACGGCGCGCAAAGGCAAATAACTGATGTAGCAAATCAGGAAACTATAATCATCGAGACACACTTAGCTTATTCTGCTAAACCATGCGCATTCCGTCATTTTCGACGAAGCTATAACCACAGAATAATACAATCAGAACGGAAACGCCCATAAGGGCCAATGGAAGCAAGTTTGGAATTTAACGGCGCCAATAAGCAACGCTGTGGTCCTATATCCCAACGCCGGACGTGGTTGATTTGTGTTGAAACTCGTTTATTTCCGTAAATTCTGGAAAGAAACCTTATTTTCCGGCCTCACTTTTATTCTACTGGCATTTTAGAATGAAAATTTCGCGGATCATGTCCTATATTTTTTTTTCGCGCGCGAATCCAAATGTAAACATCCTATATCCCATCATGGCGGATGCGGAATGCATTTGCTTCAAAATCCGGCAGAGTTTTCGTTCTGATTGTATTATTCTGTGCTATAACCAAGCACAATGGAAGATTCCTATCTGATTTGAGTCTTTCGTCTGAGTGTTTTATTTTTAGAGACATAAAGACGCGCAAATTAGACAGGAATCTATCTCCCATGATACCTGCGTATCTTCGCCTTTTAAGAGCAGAGATACGAAAGAGCTATGCATGTATCATAGAAGAATCATATCTAAATGACCTCGCTCACTATAGAAACACACGAAGGAAAATCTCAAGTTAGATTGGAATCTCCCATGCGGTAACCTGTATTGCTCCGCCATTACGCCTTAAACTCCAAAAGTCATTTTGTGAGTCTGTGGGTGAATTTCGCAATTTTCTAATGCGCTCATTGTCATTTTCGCTGGATTTCACTCAAGAATTAACCATTTAATCGCATATAGCAAAAGTTACCGAGAGACCCTCTGTGTCCAGACCGAAAGCTTTCAAACGATAATGGGTCTCTTGCAAACTTTTGCTATAGGGGATTGAAGCGTCGATTCTTGCATAAAAACCTGTAAAAATGACGATGAGTACACTAAAAAATCACGAAATTCACTCTCAGAATCGGGCTTAATGGAGGAGAGACGCAGGTATCATGGGAGATTTCTATCTAATTTGAGATGTATCTCAGTGTTTCCGCACAGAGAAAGTGACAAATTTAATTAGACAGGAATCTCCCATGATACCTGCTTTAACTGACCTGCCATTACAAATTTGCCGTTACAGCAGTCATGTGAGTTCATTACTGGATTTTAGACTTTCATAATGTGATTTTCGTGATTTTCGCTGGTCTTTACACTCGATTAGACTATAGCAAAAGTTAACGAGAGACTCTCTGTGTCTAGACCGAAAGCTTTCAAACGATAATTTTACGTACCTTGATGTTGTCGAATTTTATCCAGCTATAGCGAGTCAGACTTGCCCACTGTGTGGTGACTGCGATAAAATTAAGAATTGAAACCGAAACGTGACGCATGAAATTTGACAGAAAAGCTGTAGTTTTACGAGTCTCTCGAAAAGTACTTTCGCAGCGCAGCAGCTTGTCGAAGCACATTTTGAGACCCCACAAACGCAACGCTCCATCCCCATTGTGACTGACATGACGCCATGAATCCCAATTTGTGCAGCATATATTATTTATCCCGCAATACTTGTATGCAACATAGACGGTTTGTATTTTGCGCCAACTTACGTGCACGTGTACTCAACCTGTAACCTTCTGACTCGTCTCGAAAAAATTGACATTGTATATGAACACATCGGGGAAATTTTAACCCACAGGCAGTGTTGCCAATAGTGGACAGAGTGGTCCAGTGGACTATTTTGATATGATGAGAATATAGCTACGTAAGAGCGTGGACAGTTTACGGTCAGTGGCCTAGCGTGCAACATAGACAGTTTGTATTTTGCGCCAACTTACGTGCACGTGTACTCAACCTGTAACCCTCTGACTCGTCTCGAAAAAATTGACATTGTATATGAACACATCGGGGAAATTTTAACCCACAGGCAGTGTTGCCAATAGTGGACAGATTGGTCCAGTGGACTATTTTGATATGATGAGAATATAGCTACGAAAGAGCGTGGACAGTTCACGGTCAGTGGCCTAGCGTGCAATTTGGCAACGTTGTAATGTGTCCATTTAAACCCATGTAAAAGGTCGAATGCGTAGGTGTTCTCCGAACACCCAATACTTCAATATATATGTTTCATGAGTTTAAATGGACGAACTGCAACGTTGCTAAATTGCACGCTACGCCACTGACCATGGTCTACTAACCCTCGTCTGCCAAACCAGGGTCGTTTAGATCCGAGCCTTCCTAAAAAGTTGTTTTATTTTTTTTCTGTTGACCCTAAAAATTTGTGCTTCACAAATAGCTCTACAAATACCTTGAGAAACCCAGTTTTTTGCGTTATCGAAAAAAATGAATAAAATTCCAAGTCACAGAAAATTTTTTTCATACCGGGTCTCTTAGACCCGTCCCCTGTTTCCCCTGTTTAGGCCCTGCAACTCAAAACTTTCAAATAGAAACCTTATCTTGTAACACATCATCGAAAAAGGCATACAAAACCGAGAATTTAGGTGGAAATTCGATTTCGATATCGTTTTTCAATTTCGAGATAATCGAGTGTAGAAATTGATTTTAAAAAAATCATTCCTCCATTTTCAAAAAAACACTAAGTATCCATCTTTGAAAAGGCGGAATTTAAAAAAAAAAAAAAACTACTAGTCTAAAGTACTCGATGTGACATAAAGTTGGTCAAAATTTGGTTTTAGTTCCCTCTCCAAATTTTGATACCCCAATTTTAAGATGCATCGATCGAAAGGGCATAAAAAATTGAGCATTTTGGCGCACATTGGAGCTCAATATCTTTTTTTTTATTCGAGATATCGATTGTCAAAGGTCGATCTACAAACGATGATGACGGACGAAAAACGGTATCGACCTCCTGCTTCATTTAGGGTGAGGGACTATAGATATAGATGGTGGGTTACCATGTGCTAACAAAACAATAATGCCCTAATTCACATTAAAACACATTAAAAAATGATCATGAATACGGTAATGAACGAACGAACGAAGGAACAAACAAACAAACAAACAAACAAACAAACAAACAAACAAACAAACAAACAAACAAACAAACAAACAAACAAAAACAAAATAAAACTTCTGGTTTTGTCCCGAACTTTTTCTTTAGAAAGAAGAATTTAATTTAAGGAAAAGAATGGAGGAAAGGAAGGGAGGACGAAATTTTATATACACCAGTCTCTAATCCTTGCGAGGAAAACCGGAAAGAATGCCATTTTGCGAAATCGTTTTTCTGTCCATCAAAAAACTAAAGGGACTGACATGGGTCCATTTGCGGACCCAGGAATCTGTCCTTCTCTCTCTTCTTCCATTAGAACGTGTGTGTAAGAAAAGGACAGATAAGGGGCAGTTACGTGATTTTCGCCCCCTCTTCTACCCTTTTCTAACACATAGGCTCTTATGGGGAAAGAGAGAGAGAAGGACAATGTCCTGGATCCGCTAGCGCATCGGTCCAGCAGGAATGATAAGAAAGATATAGATGAAGTAAGGGGGGCGTATGACGCACTTTTATTGGGACAGTATTATATTGACACCGCTTTATTTTAGCCGAAAGCAGCGCGCCTAAACGAAAGCATAAAATTGACAGAAGCGAGCAGGGGAGGATAAGCCTGATAAATAAGTAAAGGTTTGTAATGATAAAATAATAAACAAAAAAAAGAGGGGACCCCCCCCCCCCTCCCCACCAATCACTATGAAATATCAATTCGATGGAAGTACCATTAATCAAAGAAAACGTGGACAGCGTTGTCAGATGATGTGGAAAATCCTAAAATTTCATTTTGAGATAAATGCTTATTGAGATAAATGGTAGAAAAATGAACCAGCAATATAGACTTTGGCTGAGCCAATTAACCAAATCTTCGGTTCACCCAGCAAACAAAATTTCTTTTGGCCTTTAGTTTAGATAGGCGTACAAAATCCTTTGGTTAGCTCTTCTAAAGTATTTTACTGGATCATTTTTCTGCCTAAGGTTTTTTGACAGCGTTATTGGTGAGTTTTCCACACTTTGGCAACACTGCTGATCGCGAAATGTTGGATACAATGTAACAGCTGATGCTTGTATCCTTTTTTCATTTGGAAGGTTTAAAAGGAAAGTTAATCAAAATCATGACCATCGAGCCTCTTCTTTTTTTTGTTGAAGAAAGTACTTAAGTATGATATCAAATAATACATTGTCGATCTTTTCCGGTGGTCGCATTCTCACATATGGCGCACATCCCGAATACTTCTCTAAAATTGTATAAGGAAAAAGCCACCGATGAAGAAAGGTATTGTCTCTAGTGTGCGATGAGTCATTTAAATGGCAAAAAAACTTATTTTTATCAGTTCGTTCTCTCATCCGGCCTTTGAGAGGTGACCAGACAGTTGATCCAATGCCTTTGTCCAAAGGCACAGATGGTCCATTGTCATTTTTGGCTCATTATGGTTATAGTCTCTTCTTTCTGATACTGCTTCGTCAATAATAAAATAATAACCAAGTCATATCATTTCCTTTCATCACAGAATAATACAATCAGAAGGGAAACTCCCATAAGAGCCAATGGAAACAAGATTTGGAATTTACCAGCACAAACTGGCAACTATGCCTACTCACTTCTCAAGATGGCGGACATGCTTTTTCAGGCTATACAACCAATCACAACTCGGCCAGTCGCCGAAGATCTGCCGAAGATTGCCGAAGATACTCACTTTCGAACATGGCGGCCCGAAGTAAAGAATGTTTCAAAATGAATTAGAGTTTCCGTTCTGATCAGAGTATTCTGTGCTTTCATGTCTTGGCAAGGTATATATGGAGAATCGGTATGGACAACACTCGACTCAGGGGGCGTAGCCACTTGAGAAAAAAACCGACTTCGCCGCCACCTTGTCTCCTATTTACACCGTGTATTTTGCATTGTTGTTTGTGGTTAGGTTTGAAGGGGGAGTTTGTCTAAAACTTTATTTATTTGAACAATGAAATGTAATTTTATCTTTAAATTTTAATATTGTGATGGATTAACATCATCAATTACGTTGTTCACTTTTCCTTTCAAGATGTGAAATCTAAATTTGAATCGCGCGGTCAGATAAATGGCGGCGGAGTCGGTTTTTTTCACAACCAATCAGAGCCAACCTCAGAGTGTTGTCCATAACTGTTCTCCATCTACCTTGATGTCTTGGACTTCGGAGTCGAACTAGAAGGAGAGAAAAACGAAACCTGCTCTCACAATTTATAGAAGCGAGCTGTATTGTGAGAAATTCGGATCCATCCCCCACTCCTTCTTTCGAACGTTAGTTTGTTTCATCAAAATAATTCCCGCACCTTTCATTCATTCATCTCCTGTTTTCCTTTTAAAGAGGAATTCAAGTATCAAACGAGTTTCTAGAAATGTTTAATATACACGTGTTGAAGCTGCAATTCGATCTCTTTGTAAGAAAGGTGGGAGAAGTCGATCGGTAACACTCCTGAAAATAATTATCAGGCGAGAGAGAATGAGTTTGGAATCAAAGTCAATATAGTACTACCCATTGATGTATATAGGATATAGTTAAGTAACTCGAGAAAACAGAGGAAAAGGAGTGGAATACCTTACTTATATTTATTGGCAGAACCGAACCTAGATTCTGCTTTTGCGCTGACTGTCTTTCTTCCCACACGAATTTTCATCTCTAGCGAAAGTATGAAGGAAGGAAATTGCGCGTTCTTCAGTCAGCATATCTTGATAAAGAAAATAGGACACCTCCTTAACTCCATTCTGCATTCAATTTTTTTTAACTGCAGAAGTTTTTGGATGCCAAGGTGCAAAATGGATCATGCCATAGCATTATAGTCTAAGATCGAAAAAAGTGGCAAAAAATTAGTGGGGGGGGGGATAATCCTTTTAACCCTTTCCATACCACACCAGAGTATATTCTTTCCCAGTAGCGCATCGAGAGTTTCTTCATCTCTCTCTTTCCTCCATTAAAAAACGTATGTTAGACAAGGATGGACAACAGGATAAAACCTCCTCTTTCTGTCCTTTTCCTACTTATACATTCAAATGGGAAATGAGAGAGATGGAAGAAATCCTATGGTTGCGCCAGTATTCGTTACTGTAACTAGATCTGACTCAAATAAGTTCAGTTTTTCATCCACAATAATTGCGGCTTCACATTGTTAATATATGTATTTGACAAATAGGTTTTTTCTCTAGCGCCTTCAATCCGCCGTGTATGCTAAATTAGCACCGCGGTGTAGGAATATTTAACTATCACTTAATTTGAGCAAATGAATACCGATTTATCGACCTCACAACCTGGTCGTATAAAAGAGTTACGTTTGATTTCAAACTTTCCAGTGACATTTCTAGTCTTAAATGGGGCTCTTGCAAACGTTTGTTACAGGTGAATATGAAGAGTTGATTCTTCGATAAAAACCTGTAAAAATGACGATGGGTACACTGAAAAATTACAAAATTCACTCTCAGAATCGGGCTTATAGCCGGAGCTACGCAGGTATCATGGGAGTTTCCTATCTAATTCGAGACATATCTCTGTGTTTCTCGAGAGAAAGTGACAGATTAGACAGGAATCTCCCATGCATGATATACCTGCGTAGCTCCGACATTGCGATCTTGCTGTCATAGATGTTTTCTGAGTTTGATACTGAATTTTAGACTTTTTTTTGTGTGATTTTCTTGATTTTCGCTGGTTTTTAAGTCAGATTTAACTAGTCATTTGTTTGTAGCAAAAGTTTGCAAGAGCCCCATTATTTGTTAAAAGTGTTTTCTGTCATTTGAGTAAATTGGTCTTGAAAGTTTGTAAATGAAAAATTAACGAGGAATTTACTTTCTGATTTTAGCCTGCACTTTTTGTCTATCTTACAAATATTATATGTTGCACTGATAAAGCATCAGACACGGTTTATGGTGAGTGGATAAACTGCCGCGTTACCGGAGAAAGCAGTAAGAGCAAAATCGACGTTTTGAGAAAACTGACTATGAAGTTTCAAACCTAAAATGAATGAGTTCAAAATCCTCCGTTTTTCATGAAACTTTCAGGAAACATCATTCAGGGTGCTTGAAATCGTTGAGATGATCAAAAACCGAAAGATTTTGTCTTCAACAATGAAAAAGTGACGTTTTTCCTTTCATGTTACGCAATAAGACAACAGTAAGTCCTAAACAACCAATGGAAAAATCAAGGTAGATGTCGCTGCGTTCGCGCTCTTACTGCTCTCTTCGGTGACAAAGGAATACGCCGAAATACACGGCAGGAGCAAGCTAAAGCGCGACTTACTGCTGTCTTGCGTGATAACGTAGACTTACTGCTCTCTTGCTGAACTTAACAGCAATTTTCACGTACTTACTGCTTTTCGACAGCTCTCGTTTATTGCATAAAAGGCATATTTTCCAACTTTCTTTAGGTTCAATAGATTCTACAGACTTAAATACATTGAATTTTGAAGAAATCTCAATTTCGAAAATGTGTGACTTACTGCTCTTTTCGGTAACACGGCAGTATACAGGTAACCTGCTGCCTTCTTAAAGAGAAGGAAGCGGGCTGGTCGGGCTCGTCAAGGAGCCCGATAAAGCAAACAAGAAAAAAGAGAAAAAATATCTTTTCGGAATGATTTTTGGCCCAGAGCCACCACCTCAGTGAACCCGGCGCTCATTTACGTTGTCACTTCTTCCCCAGTCCCCAGTCCCCATCCTTATTCCCACCCTCAAATCTATACTCCCTCGTCTTTTGCCAAAAATTCTAATGAAAGATTTATGATTGCGGTAAGTCTGCATTTTTCTTTTGATGTGATTCCGTTGGTTTCCAACTGGGGGATCTCTATGAAGCCATCTCTGGTGTTATAGGTAAAGAGCAGTGTGCTACGTGACAACGTTGCAAGCTCGTCCATTTGAACCCATGGTGGAGTGTTTGATGAACACTTTCGCAATCGACCATTTACATGGGTTTAAATGGACACAATAAAACGTTGTCAAATGGGGCAGTTGCAAGGATCTGAAATTGTGTGTTTTTTGTGTGCCAGAATCGCATTTCCGGAAAAATGGAACTTAATTTTCTCAGCTCATCAAGCACTTCAATTTTCTTTTTAAAAACACAACATTTCAGACCCTTGTAATATGCCCCATTACACACTACGCCACCGATAAAGATGGGCCTGTGTAGTATGTAGTGGTGGCTCGTGATATTTGGCAGCACCATGTTTCTTGCCATTTGAACCCATTCAAAAGTATCGTTTCAACAAGGATATGCAGTGAATCCCCTGAAAATCAATTATTTTAAAAGATTATCGTTGGTTTAAATGGAGAGAATCCGTCGTTGCAACATTGCACAAACCGCTTTTGCCAATACGTTCAAAAGAAACAACGCTCGACGATCGGAACGAAATTTTCCAAAAAATTCGATTTTTCGAAGATTCGATCTATCGACAAATTTCAAAATTTTTGCTAGGTCGAAAATTTGGTTACATCCCTAAATCTCGTCCATTCATTTGAAAATGCAATCAAACAAATGAAAGAAACTTCGATCGATCGAGATTTCGATCGTTCGACTAATTCTTATCGAAACTTTGGTATATAGTTCGCTGTTGCGATTTTTCTCGACGATCTATCAATCGATTTATTCTAAACTTCCGTTTTCCATGTTAATTCAGTTTTTTTTTTGGACGACACGAGACAAGATGTAGCAATTATATAAAAATGGATTAATCCGTTTAGTTTAAACGACGTCACGTTATCATGTAAACAAGACTTTGAGTCAATCGGTCTGAAACGTACAAATATAACGACACCAAATCCACGAGACGAGATCGCAACGAATCGATTAATCTCATTGGTTTAAACAGCATCATGTGATCATGTAAACAAGACTTAGATTCATAATCATACGTGCAAAACGTTCAACGCGCCAAGATTTCAGTGCGAGCTTTAAAAGCGACAAATTATCAAAATTCTCTAATTCTCGGTCCAAACATGGTTTGCTCTAGTTTTGCAACTATGAGGTCATCGAATTTTCGTAGAAAATGGACAGTTAATTGCGAGTCAAAATTCCAAGCACATACGTATATGTACTACTGATACGCGAAGAATTTCGTGCAGTTGACACCGAATCATAATACGGTAATTTTAGCTGCGTTGTCCGAAGTTTGGCGAGAAAAACGTGTGGAATATATTGTCTTCGTCACTCTTTGCCGTTAGTACTTCAGCTCGTCAGTATGAGAAAGAAAAGCAACAACAACTAGACGCAACGACTCATAGATTTTATAACAACAACGAAAAACACGTAATGCGTAATCACTCACTCACAGAGTCACAGTATGGATACATTCACACACGATCGAATGTTGTTCATTTCAAATAGAAAGCAAGGGTCAATACCGTCCGTTTTAGCTACGCCGCGGCCGCGCCGTTCTCTCTGCCAAGCTGGTTTCAAGTTCAATTGAAATTTAAAATAGTTCTTTCAGGTGGCATGGAAGGTACATTTCCTCTGTCCCACATTGCGTGATCTCGAAATCATTTCCGTTATATTTTCTTGAAATAAGAGAAATTTGTTTTATGTTTTATTTTGTTTTTGTTTTTTGTTTTTGCTTTTTAGCCTCCTCAGTGTTGCCATCGCTGGGTTTCTATACTGTGCATGAATAGGGCTCTTGCAAACTTTTGCTATAAGCAAATAAATAGTCCAATGCTGCTGTAAAGACCAGCGGAAATCACGAAAATCACACTAAGAAACTCTAAAATTCATTAATTAACTCACATAACTGCAATAACGGCAAGATCGTAATGGCGGTTCAACGCAGGTATCATGGGAGATTCCTGTCTATTATTTCTTTTTCTCTACGGAAACACAGAGATACTTATGTCTCAATTTAGATCGGAGTCTCCCATGATACCTGGGCTTCTCCGCCATTAAGCCCGATTTTGAGAGTGAATTTCTTGATTTTTTAGTTTACTCATCGTCATTCTTACTGGTTTTTTTTACGCAAGAATCAACTCTTCAATCCCATGTAGCAAAAGTTTGCAAGAGCCCCATTTGTTACATTGAAGATCGGCAAAATTTTAGAGATTTCTTTTTACGTTGATGTTCGAAAAAAATGGTCTAATTTTTAATGGATCTGTTGCAAAATCTTGATGAAGCGCATTATGGTCTGAGGTCGACAAATAAAGGCCGAATATCTGTGAAAAAAATAATAATAATAATAATAATATAATAATATAATAATGTAAGCGGCATAAGAATCAGAGCCGCTAAGTCTCACGGCATTGGTCCCGCCATCAGGCTAACACCATAAACCTCGCAAGAGTGGAAAAACAGCAAAAATAATAATAATAATAATCAAAAATTTCAAGCTTAATTTACAAATTTTCTAGTGACGTTTCATTTTTTTTAAATTACTTGCTGGAAGTGTTTTCTGTGATTAAAGTCTGTGTGTGCAGGTTTTAAAGCTGAGAATATAACGAGTCGAACACTGTTTACAGATTTTCTCTATCGTAAATAACTTCTTTTTTACAAAAAAAAAACTTGATAATTACTTTTGAAACGACCCTCGTTTATGTTGGGAAGGATGTTTCAAATTATGAAACCTTTTCATTCAACGCAGCAATATCGTTTGCCTACTGTGTGGCGTGTTTAAATTTCGGTGACCCCCCCCCCCTCCCAAACACTCACACATTCTTACACTCAAACACACACATAAACATCACTCAGCTAAAACCACCAACTTTGTGTTAGCAAAAGATCTGAATGAGAATGAGAGTCTGCTCATTTCTCAACTTCGAAAGTTTTGACGAAAAAATGATCTAAACTTGTGGTGGCTGGTAAATAATAATAGTTGAGTATATCAAGTATCCGGTTTGTAGTGTGGGAATTATCGTCGATATGTTTTGCAATAAGACTATATCTGTGGAAATTTTGTGAAAAAGCCGTCAATTTTTGGTTCTTATCGGATCTCGCTCAAGAGAGTCGGGCGGAATTGAAGAGGGTATACAAGACATTTCTGGGACATCCACGGTGAAAGGGAATGAGGTGGCGGCCGGGTGGGGGGGGGGGAGGCACAAAAGCGTTGTAAACATCCCATTGGAAAAAGTTGTCCGACTCACTCTTGAGAAGAAAATCCCACTCCTTATACATACTGCACAGTTGTCGATAAAAGTATTTGTTTGACTTCTATACATATATACATTATTCAAAGCCAATATCTATCGGTCTTAGGCGCTGAGGCTACGAGTTCGCAACTAGCCGTTTTATCTTGTATTAAAATGAAATAAATTGTCCAAGCAATGAGTTATATTTGTAACCTTTCTTTGTAATTCGGAATATGACGAGTACGCGACCAGTGGCGTGTAGCGAGTAATTTGGCAACGTTGTATTTTTCCATTTAAACATCTGTTAAATATTGAATTCGGGGGTGTCCACTGTCCAGTGTGTCCACCGAACACCCAATAGTTCGATATTTTGAATAGAGTTAAATGTAGAAAAGACAACGTTGCCGAATTGCACGCTACGCCACTGTATGCGACGTGAGTTGAGTGAGTTTGTCGACTTAATTCACCGCGGGATCACGGGGAAAAAATCATTTGAAAAGTCGAAAAATTGAGAAAAATTTGTAACGGGGTGGGTATAGTTTATAGTTTGTGGGACGTCAAGACCAACGATCATCAGGATTTATTTTATTTCGCGCAATGATGAATAAAATTATTGACTCTTTTTCGGGCTTTCATTCCACAAAATCGATTTTATTGATAATGATTTTATAATTTCGGGGAAACGGAAAAATAAAGAAAAAAAATCGGAACCCGGTTCTGGAACAGGTTCTAGAACCGGACCCCGTTCCAGACCCATGCTGGAACCAGAACCGGGACCGGTTCTAAAGTCCGGAACGGTTCGCATCCCTGCTCCCTCTCTCTTCAGAAACACACAGAGGAAAGTCTCTAATTAGAGATGAGAATCTCCCATGGCACCTGCGTACCTGCGTACCTGCGTATAGCTTCGCCACTAAACCTGAAATTTCAAAGTTTTTTTGTGAGTCTGTGAGTGAATTTCGTAATTTTTCAAGAAATTCTCATCATCATTGTCGCTGGATTTTACTATAAAAAATTAACGATTCTATCGCTTATAACAAAATTTAGCAAGAGACTTTAATTATGCGGTTGCTCTGGCGCAGGCAGTGTGGCGCTTCGCGGCCACGGCGCGGGCGCGGCGTCACCCAAAGCAGAATGATTCTACTCTACCCTGCCTCCCTCCCCCTTCACGCTCACCAGTCAACCCCCTCCCCCTTCCTCTCGCCACCCCACCGCTTCAACCGCGCTCCTCATCTTCGTGGGGTCACAAGTGCAACAGCTGTCGAATATTACGATTGTGACGATTAGCCGCCAATGATCGACACAAATATTTGTATTCTACGTGCGACTCACGCTTCTGTAAATAGACGCTATTTATATATTTAAAAAGAAACAAAAGGGAGTAATAAATAACCCCCCTCACCGCACCCAGTTGCAGTTAATGGAACTATTGACTGCAGCGTTGCCACCTGAGAAACAATTGACGCCCCTCTATACTAACGTGCTCAAGACGAGTTTCACGACCTATACTTTTTTAAAAGACTTTTTGGTAGATTCGCGAGAAAGTCCAACACTTTACCCTTCTCTGCATAGTGCGACACCGATGTCACATGATGTAAAAAGCCTTATGTCAGACATTGTAATGTATATTTTGACTTATTTCAAATTGTATCACCAGTATCACATCATAGGAAAACATGAAAACAGGCTCACATATTTTTCAAAAGATTACCAACACTCATTATCATGCATTTAAAAGTGGAACTCATCGCGGGGGGGGGGGGAGGAAATCTGCCACCGTATCCAATTAAACTCCTACTTCATTATTTTCACGAAGCTTCTGGTATTTGCACGGAAAAAAAAAACTGTACGGGTGTGACAACCATCCACGCCGGTTCATTTACTAACCGTAAAAAGACAGCTAGGGTAGCCGTGTTTCACAGGTGCCATAGCCAGAAAAACACGGTCGGAATGCCCGTAATAATTATGGTCGTGACACCCGTAACTTCACGGTGGCACAACCCGTGAAGTACGGTTACTCGAGTGCTTCGGTGCGACCGCCACCTCGCGACATCTGCTTCTTTATATACTGGAGTTTCCTCTCCCTTCTCCATGCGGTCAGCGCGGTGTAGTGGACAAGACACTGGACTGCGAAACGGAACGTTGCGGGATCAAATCCCGGATGAATCATCTTACCTTTTTAACCCACGGCGCCCGTGAAAGTACGATTTCGCTCTGAACCGTACATTCACGGGTGTCGTAACTGTGTCTGGACGGCGTCCAACTTTTACCCGTGATTCACGGTTCCCGCGCCCGTCTTTTATAGTAACCGTACCCGTGAATTTTTTTCCGTGTGCATGTTGAAAAATCCAAAGTAAAAAATTAAATTTATTTTGAAAATTTTGATTATTTTTCTTTTTCCGCCTTTTCTTATGGTGGTAAAGCTAAAAAACGAATAAAAAATAGAAAAATGAGAATTTTTACCGAAAAACTGTTCAGTTATTTTTTTTCTATTTTCCCCACATA